>MNPL01010738.1:8371-39119 GCA_002081605.1 Tropilaelaps mercedesae
TACGGAGCCCCAGCCATCATCGCCAGAACGCCGTGGAGCGCCGCGGAGCACCGCTGTCGAAGAATGCGCGCTGAGCAACTGCCGAAGAACCGAAGCGGCAACCGGTGCCACTGCGACTGCTTCTACGACGGCAGCAGCGGCATAACGACCACGACGAAGCAAACCTCCTAGCTGTCGCTTCCGCTAACGCCGATCGCAGGCACGAGCACACGCAGGCAGAGGCAAAGGCAAAGGCGAGTGAGTGGAAGCAGGCGAAGCAACTCTCTTTGGGTGGCTGCCGAAGTCGCCCGTGAAGCATATTTCCAACACGTTGCATCTCGCAGCGGCCTCGCTCGTGGAGTCAAACAGCCGCAGAGCGGGGCCACTGCAGCGCGCGGCCGCTGTTGGCGAACTGGGTCAGTTAGCGCTGCGATGGCAGTGGCTGCCCCACTGCCCGGCTGGTTGGCTTTGCTGCTAGGAGAGGCCTTCGGTGCCACTAGACTTCAGACCATCGGGCACATATACACAGATGAACGGGCGCACAGAAAAATGCACACACAAACACACACACACACACATACACGTTCAACAACCACAGATCGTCACTACGCCGAGGAGGAGAAGGAGGTTCAGTTGGCTTCACATTTTTCTCGGCGTATTCCTGGACTGCAAGGTTTTAGTCGTCGTCAACGTTCTTGTTGTTGTTGCTGATGCTGTTGTTGACGACGACGATAATGACGATGATGGTGATGATGCTGTTGACGGTGTTGACGCTGATGGTGATAATGAGTGTGTTGTTGTTGTTATTGTTGGTGGTGGTGGCAGTGCTTTGGATAATTCTGGTAATGCTAGCTCGCTGTTTCACTTACTTTCTTACTATAGCCCGTTAATAAACACGGGGAACTTACTTATATCCGCACGGTCATCGTGTAGAAGCCACCACGAGTGCCCCGCATATTACATGAATATATCGCACAAACTTTGCGCTATCGCACCATAATTGTCTCAGTTTCCATGCTCAGGAAAGGGAAAAGGCCACGAATGCCCCGTAATAATGACCACACCGTTAGGGGTGCCGGAACCCGTTCATTTTGCAACCTTGGGAATCGCATTTGTCAACGTTCTAGACTTGGTTGCTCTCTTTCTATGGTTAACAAAAGAGGGCTATAAACCACTGGGTGTTCGCCCGATAGTCACAATAACATGCTAATAATCAAGCTAGATAATTGGTCAGCCCAAAGAAGTCTCGCAAATACGACCAAAAGGCCGGCTGAACTGATCATGGGTGACCGCGTTGTGGTTACTTTCCAATAACGTACGAACGGACGTTAAAGCCAGACCAGTGGAGCCCAAAATGTTAGCGACACTTTTACCGTTGACAACTTCTCCACGACATTAGTAGTTTGCCAGTAGTCACAGCATGAGCTGGCCATCCTTTCGCTAGCCTACCCTAAGCGGTAACAGGTAAAAAGACACGTGGGGCTCGTCGCTTTCAAACCATAAACGGGAAATTATTAAATTATCCTGCAGAAGCTGGCCGATCAGTTTACTTATTTGTAGTTTATAGGAATACTCATCTGTTGAGATTAAAACGGATTAAATTGCTTTTATTGTCTGCCCAAGCAGAATGGGCCGGAGTAAATGTGACGAAGGAAATTTTGGTTCTGAGATTTCCGCAGTGAACCAGGACTTGCTTTTATTTTTATAAATTTGTTTTATAGATTATATTTTTGTAGAACGAGAAACGCCTTTTAGCCTTTAGCGAGCTGGGCGTTGAAGAATTTCTCCGCAGGAAGCTTTTAAACCAGCTCTACAAAGATACAGTACAGTTATATTTTACTATGCACTTGAACAGCGTAATAGGGACGAGTGTACAATGAATTAGCTAAATGGAATTCCACACAAGGTCCTCGACTTATTAATTTCTTTGTAACTGTGACTCAGTATGTTGTCCATATCCTTGGTGTTTAAAATAAAATAAAACAAGTGAAGTGGGTAGGTGAGTCTGCCTTTAACCTGAACGATCTCTCAAGGCCTACAATTTTGACAGTTGCTACGCTTCATACGACGTCCATCTAAACTCATCGTCAATGGGTAGGTCGTACAACAGGTCTTGTTAGGGCAGATTAGTGAAAGGCTACAGAGTTAGAAGATAAAGCAAACGTCGCTGAATAGTCCGATCATACTCGAACGACAAGCGCCCCTAACGGTGCCGCGGAGCATCGTTGTACAATTTAGATTTCAGATAATGATATTGTTATGGCGCTCATCATATCTCTGGTGTCCTGAAACGAATTAACTTTCCAAACTATGTTTCTTCGGTTGTTTTGTGTAAGCGAATATCGAAAAAATTACATAAATTGATCTCTGGGTTAGACAAAGAGTTTTTTATTTATACACTTTTCAATACACACAGTTATTTTTTGCGCTTATTTGCCGTAGATGCATGCCATTTGGCATGCCACCTAAGCCAGTTACAAAACTCACACATTTTGCCGCAAACGCATGCCGCATAGCGTTTGTAGGTGGCACTTCAATACTTCAGATGGTCTTTGGCACACCACCCTAGCAGACCATCTGCCGTCTGTTCACTGTATTGAATCTGCATCAATAATTAACCGAATTTTCATTATCATAAATATATTAATAAAGCTCAAATAAGAATAATATTAAAACCAAGCACATACAGTGTACATGAGACAGGCGTGTTCAATTCGACTCATTACCTCGTCAAATTTCGCCTTATCTTGATGAGTATATAAGTGTAGTTCACACACTTGGGTGCGTACGAACTCGGCTGGTTGTGTACTATGTACAAAACTGTAATGGTGAGCAATACAATACATAGGATCAAGCTATGAGACAGTAGACTAGTGTTTAAAATCGCCCGCCGTTACAACCTTACGAGTGGCTAGCTGATGGGTAACTACATGCCATTGCTATTACTCGTATTAAACTTAATAGCAAGTGTTCACAGCGTTGCTTCATAATAACGCCATCACCCTCGTCCACCATCATCATCTTCTGGCGGTATAAACTGTCGAACTAACTGACCAACAATTAGAACCGCTACTATTTCAGTGGCATGTACTACCGCTTCCCTAGTAATTGTAAGCATATAGCGCTTCTACATGAAATCCTATTGATTTGTATTTACAATATTTACAACCGTCTATACCACCTGTATCAACGCGTGAACAATCATCGGTAAATCATTCGTTGCTTAATAACAAAAGGATGAGAAATAACAAAACAAAGACAAGGTAATGTCATAGTCACGCACCTATTAGATGGGGAAGTGTCTTTTCAATAGAAAGGCCAGATTTCTTCCATAATCGTATATGATATTCGTACATTTAAACGCGCGTTGCTCGATCATCCATTTACTACCGTCGAGTTCTATAAAATATGGCTTAGAATTGCATTCAAGGATTACGAGTTTACGAGTTACGAGGTTAGTAAAATTGGTGAGATAAATCACAGTGTCTCTTTCGCTCCTCGGGTGCGGTGAATGAAAAGCTAGGTTTCTTCGAATCTTCTGCATCTAAGGGTGCAAGGCATAGAACGCAGTTATACCAACAAAGTTTGGACATGTCTATGGTAGACAAAGTCTACGGTAAAATGTATGTTATTGTCTAATTTCAGTCGACGCAAAACATGAGGAACATGAGCGATTTCGTGTAAAGCAGGCCGATGCCGGTAGGTACTTTAGCAGAGTTTCAGATTTTCATTCTTGAACTGACTATTTCGCATAATCCACCACTGATAGTGAAAAAAGGATCTGAGTTAAGAGAACACGGCTGGACGCGATTCTCGAAGGTCGGGGACAATCTGAGTCTGGGGTGCAACACACATTAGAACTTCTGCTTCCAAAGAGAACAAACGCTACAATGTCTTTTTTGCGAGAGTTACAGAGGATTAGCTGCGTTTTTAATACATGTCGAGTTTGTTGTTTCCACCGTAGATGAGATAGGGGGCGGTGTGACGATAATTTACAGACGATCGAGGAGAAGATCGCCGAGATAGAGCCGAATGCTGTGTAGACCCACTTGAGAGACCCCCACCACTGCCCGACGAATGCGATGATGCCGACGATCTGAAACAGAGCCAATTAAAAACACATTTTAGCGATGATTAATTGAATTTAATTCAGCACCGCGAAACGTTAAAGGTGGGGAAAGGGGCAGATGAAACAATACACGTGTTTGTTATATTAGTTTGCGTACTTCTTTTAGAGTTTGAAAGTATGACTGAGCTAAGATGCAGTTACAATTGATAAGGCTGTAGGTATACGTGCTCAGTTGAGTTTGGAAAATGGAGATGGCAGAAACTTCACGATACATTGAGTAACGGCAGAAACAGAAACAGTTCGCTATTTTGAAACACATAGCGACAAACTTAAGTTGAACCTGGGCCAATGTATACACAGCCGCTGAGTAAAGCTGCTAAAATAGCGTGATCCACGCTGTAAGGTTTCTAAAAATCTCTTAAGGGTGAACCGACAGAGGAATGTATGTTCATTAAATTTTGGAAATGACCTGGCAAAGCAATATTAGTTTAGAGTATTTTGATTTTTTTTACCTTTTATTATTTTTTATGTGGATCTTGGATTTCCTTTTATTTCAGACAAGCAAAAAGTAGCTCTAAAATAGAGAGAAACAAGGATGAAAATTTTGCCAATAATCAAGCAACTTATTTAGATGTTCGTCGAAGAACGCTAATTGAATGCAAACTAAGGTTTCTGGAAAATCAAACCTTAAAAGGCTAACTATCAAAATGAAAAGGTTTTTCACGACTGTATTTGCATGCCATTAGAAAGGCGAGCAAGGCCGAAGATGTGGCAAATATAATGACTAGACAAGATTTGGGCATAGCCATTTTGTCACATGCCTTGTTAAATGAGTTTTTACCCACAGACGCCATCCAGATCATGCATCGTTTAAAAATTCAAAATATTGGAACAACTTGAAGAATCCACAGAGCCGGCATCACAAATGCCGGTATCATTGGCATCATATACAGTCAGTTTATAATTTTGGAGCAAGAATAAAAAAAATAATTGACGGTGGCCGTGCACTTCATCTTTGCCAGTATGTTAGTAGATAACACATAACTACTTTCAAACATATTGTGCGGCCACACAGGCTACTACTATTTGCTTTAAATTTTTTACTTACAAGAGAGTATAACCTCCTTTGTTAGAATCGGCATCTTATTGGCATTCTGCTCGATCTAACCCGAACAAACTGAGTTTCATGACTAGAACGGCGCGACAAATACCGTTATTCCACTAGCAGGGCGTTAGATAGACAGAAACAAACTGTTCAGCAGGAGCTTCATTGCCACATATAACAAGAGGTATCTAAAAAAACAGTACCAACAAATCGATACTGGAAAAGAAAAACATTTCTTTCCTCGAGGATCCAGTGAATTTGCATAAACTTTTTAATGCAGAGATTGCTAGCAGCAGTCAAACCTAAGTTCATGCGTTTAGCAGATAGTTTTTATTATATATCAAATGCTCTTTTCGTTATTCATATTATCGTAAAATACGTGCAAGGAAAGCACATGTACGGAACAGAAAACAGCTCAACATGCGATCTCAACCAAGGAGTTTAGCATTGGATGCTCAACTTAAAACACACTATGAAGATCGACAGATTGGTGACACTCAGACCTTGACAGTGGGAGGCTAGGCTGCTGACGACGCTATGAGTAAGCTTATGTTGGCTGCCACAACCATTCCAGGATCGAGTCCCTCCAACTGTCTTACTTTCTCGCTTTCCGCTGCTATGCAAAGTTCACTGTCGATGTATCTTCACTAATAACACTGAACATCGAATAGCAACAGTCAGATAGCTCTTGAGGAGTGAGTTAAGTTTCCAGACGGAAGTCATTAACTTGAAGAACGCCATATTCACAACGCTGTTGGCGGTGAGGTTAGTGAGTGGTCCGACCAAGCTGAGGTCGTTGCTGATGCCCAAGAACGGAACCACGAACTGTGCCATAGATATGGGCCAAATAAAAGGCATGGTGAAAACGAGACGGATATCAAAGAATTTGAAAGTGATTTGATAATATTTGTTTATACGCTTCCTCAAAACAAAATACGATATGGTTTCGTGTTGTTACAGTTTTTTACTATAACTCAGTACTAAAATATCTGACTGAAACCGTTTGGAACCAGAAGTGATGCTACTTGTCAACCTTTGTCACTCTCTTCAAACTTTTCAATAAGTTACGTGTGGGCATAAATCTCAGCATCACAACGGTAGAGATATGTAATTTCAGCTCGAGCTTTGTCAGCGTATGTTTTTCAATGACAAGCGAAATATGGAAAAAATTAACATTAGTTGTGGGCACTTGATGCAAGTAATAGTAGAAATATATTTAATTTTCGTGGTCATTAATGTGACTATTATGCGTGCGAGAATTGTGCATACGAGCTATTTGCAACTCGGGTAAAGTTTCGCTAACATACAATATTGCTCTATTCGTTTCGCTATTTGCTAAGACGCCTGTGATTTTCCTTGTACAGTACTATTAGTGAGCATAGAGTCCATGAGTTAACTTATGCACCTTCCAGGTGGAACGCTAGTAACTTTTTCTGCTTTTCGGTGCATTATGAAGTTCCTTAGATTTTATCTACATAGGGAAAATCATATTCGCTGCAATAACACCATTAGAAATAAAGAAGTCGTTTAGTTATAAACAGACCTGTAGACCGAGGGTTTTAAAAAGTCCGGTAAGCGCTCCTTGCAGTACCACATCACTTTTTTAGTACACGAGAATGCTATGAAGATAAAAAGCCCTTGCAGAGTATTCAGGACAATGAAGATGTACCAGAGCACATCGCTATCGAAATACCCGGCCAAAAAACCTGCAAGGAATTGTTTTCCATATAGAAGAGTGAGCTCATAAATGGTCGTAATAAGCCTGAGATGAAAAACAATCGCGTAAAACTTTACATTGGACACGATGGAGATAATCTGAACCAATATAAACTCTAGGCCATAGTAATATTTATCATGTGAACATGCAGACAATGAGCTAATTTTTTAATCGGTGTTGCATTGTTTCCCTCACCGGTGCTCCATACGAGCCCAAGCATAATAGCCAACCGGCTGTAAAGACGGTAGTTGGTCCGCGCTGAGCTCGAAGGGTCCTTTACAATTGAGGCCGATGCCGACGACGAAGATATGATCATGAGGGCGGTCAGTAAAAAAAATAGTGCATTCAGCAACATGATACAACCTGAAAACCACAGTTACGCAGCAACTTGGTCAACATATACGTTAGTAGCGAACGTGACACAGAGAAATGTGCGTGCTTAAATATGTGACGTACAGAAAACAACAATCAGAAAGCTTTGTTTACCTGTGGGCGCGACAAAGAAGATGAGTAAGGCCTTCCGGTGACCAAACCAGCAAGAGTATTTACCGAAGGCGGGCCGATACTCAGGAGGAAGGACGTCGGAGTCGTGCTCCAGGACAACAGAGAGGCCCACGATGAAAGCAGTCATACCTGTGGAAGAAATGAACCGGTATAAAAAAATCTATATATGCTACAATACCTAGTTCTGTCCCAGGATCAATTTACATATTATATCGGCAACACCAAAGAAGATAATCGCTTTCGTAGAGGTCCCCAGTATTGTACTAATTAGATAAGATCATCCGAAATAAACATAAAGCATCTTCACAATCTCTGCAAATGATATACATTTGCATATACTCAGTTATGTATGCCTGTTAAGCAATGTTCAATTATGGCAAATCTGTATTCTGGTTTGTCCTGCAGAAACGTTTCTTTCTTTGACGAAGTACGTTTACTATCAGTGTTTTTCTCTATATAGTTACCAAGAAGACAGTAAACACGATGCGTAATTGGTTGAAATGCTCACCCCAAGAGTAAATACTGTAGAAAATAAATCTCTTCCACTGTGGTCCTGTGGTGACGCGCAGCTCTCTAGTGGCCAATCGCAATGTGCGCCAAACGTCAAATGCCATCGAGTTCATCCAAAAAAAAGCTGCCAGGAAGGCCGAATACGTTACCAGAGCAATAGCGCGGCACGAACTCGTGCCAGAGACCGAATCGTCCACCTAAATAAAAACGTATCATATGAAAGAATATAATCGCTTGCTGGGCAAGCGAATTGCTTTTCTTACCTTGCTTGAAATTCCCGAACTTTCTCGAAAATGCGTTTCAGCTCAATAAAGGATTGTTTCTAATATAGCGAACGACGGTCCTGCCTAAGCGATATATGGCTTAACATTTTGACATCGACTAAAAATTTACTCCAGTTAAGAGTGTATTTTGTCCAATGCATGTTGTCCAGTGTATGTTCTCGTTGTTGTCTTCATTTCAAAAGTCTGGTAACCACTTAGTGGTTATACCCGTACGATAACAAGAAAAAACTCTCCACGCTTGGATGCAGCGGATATGTAGTCGACAGGACTTCTTAAATACTCTGTAAAATGGTCGAACGTAGGTCATCATATAGCCCTTTACCTGAAGGCCGGTTATCACATTTTTGGATTTGAAAGAAAACATTCTTGTACATTACGTTTTCCTGCAACAAACAGTCATCTCTCATTTCTTTTTTGTAGACGTAGTTCAATAGAAATTCATTTTACTATAAGGTGCGCTAACCCTACTCATTTACAGACAAACAAAGTCTCGATAAAATGAGCCCACCTGTCCGGCAATAAAAGAGATGTAAGCGATTAGCAGCGACATAGAAAGACACGCAAGGTTTTTTCCCGACAGATTGCGCATTTCAGGCAAAAGGAAGAACACGGCCAGATGGAGGATAAGACACGCGATCGAAACGCCCAATCCAATAGCTGAGATATAGCCCATGTACACAGAAAACTTGGCGAGTTCATTTGACGTCACATTGACGGCGTGGAGGCAGATGTAAGCGCCGGATCTCGTCGGTAGGTAGTTGTCTAAATACAGATAATGAAATATTACAAAAATTATTGCGCGCACATACTTATGTATATGGATCCAATTTTTGCTATGTGAAAATTAACAAAAAAGAGAAGTCGAACCTTTTTTATATGTAGCGTTGTACTTTTCGACAAAGATTGATTCGTTGCTGAGATATGCAAATTCATCCTTATTGAGGAACGTTCGAGGACATTTGAGGAAATCGTCACTGTAGACGGTGCGCTCGCTTGTAATGTTTTTGTTATTCAGAGGTGTGTTAATATCGTCAACGGATGAATCTGAAGTGACATCAATTGACGTTTGGTTCGCAGGTACGCAAATTTTGTTTCGATAGATGTGATTGGGCTGGGGGCAAAAAACGTCCCTGCACTTATAAGAAAACCAATCGTATTCCTGCAGAACAGAATGTATCATTATTATTATTATTATTATTATTATTATTATTATTATTATTATTATTATTATTATTATCGTTATTATACACATATGCACGATTTGCGGCTGCTGACAGAGGGGTAATGTGATGGAGGAGGATAATATTTTATGTTTTTCATCTTTAGCCATTTTACCACCTATCCTTCTGCCGGACTGTTATTGCACTTATTATTTGGTTTGTCCATTGATTCGTAGACAGTCAATTCTACTCTTTTTACGTAACGCATTAATAGCGGTGGCAAATGTAAGAAATACAGCCATCTATTAGTCCAAAATGCATATTACACCACACGGTTTTTGGCCGAAAATTTTGATTTCTACAGGAACTTCGCAGCTATTTTAGATGTCAGACAGGACTATATTTACCTGTCCTTCGAAGGGGCACGCCGGCTTCCGTCCCACACGACCTGATCCTCCGAAATCCAGCAAAATTCCAAATCCCATATTTCTAGGATTTAATGAATATGATATTGTGTCGAGCGCATACCCACAACTAACTAGGGGACTAGGCACGTTGTTACATTGCGCGCAATCTATATTACGGTAGTTTAGCTGCGTACGTCTATCGTGCACAACAGACTGGTAACCACGGCAGCGCCTCTCTAAATCAGTCCCTGTCAAAAAATAACGTCAATTTAAGCTATTAACCCAATGAGTAACAGTAACTCTCGCTGTAGATATTTATTAGGCTAATAGCTTAATATTAAAAATATAATATGCTGTTTCCTCGCGAGAATGGATGAGGTTAATTATGCATTAAAGATATAATTGACAAAAATAACCAATGGACGGCATTAGCTGAACCCATTCGAGGCAATGATATATAAAAACTAATGATATTGTTTATCATTTTTGGACAATACATCACTGGGCGCATGCACTTGCTCAAACAAAAAGGTAACAAGAAGCGGTATTCAACAATGAACGGATTTTCGAAGGCTGCTTTTTTACCTGTGCTGGAGAAAATAATTCTGAACACCGTGAATACGAATGTCTTTTTTTGCTAAAGTGTTTGTGAGGAATAAAACATGATAGTAAAACACCTCCTTGAATTCAGATCGGCTTTAAATTGAGATTTTGAGGATCTGTTTCAGAGGATTCGATTCATTATTAGCGATTTGCGAAGTTTTTTTTACGAACTTCAAAAAAATCAGGCTTAAAACATGCGTAGGGGACAATATGAAGTTTAGGAGCCCTAAAAATATCTTCATGAACACTTGAGTGTCTACTGCTGTTATTAATGTTACAACTTCGACACATGCATGAATCGGTATTGCTATACTTACCTCTGAGCCTTGGCAGACAATGCGTTATAACAGATCTACAAGGCGGTGGTTCATGCTGTATTGCATTGCGAGGAAGAATTAGAACGAAGCTAACTTCTCGACCGTTGATTAACCAGATTCCACGATCGGGGACGTAACGCAACGTGTGCAGATCTT
This sequence comes from Tropilaelaps mercedesae, assembly GCA_002081605.1. NCBI lineage: Eukaryota > Metazoa > Arthropoda > Arachnida > Mesostigmata > Laelapidae > Tropilaelaps > Tropilaelaps mercedesae. Next base: position 19,183 of record MNPL01010738.1, read on the forward strand.
CTTCTTTGATTTCTTCGACTTCGGTTATAAGACAAACAAACATAAAAATATGAAATGGGTGGGTTATGAGTTCAACATATTCAAAGATATCAGACGCTATCGCCGACTCACTTTCAATAAACTCATTATGCACTCTGCCAAAAGCGATGTACTGTACATCACATTCAAGCATGTTCACTTTTTGAATTCACTTTTAAAGTATACTCCCGTGTACTCTAGGGTTGGCCACACAAATCGTTGTAACTGATTCGCCTTGTCCTGATTTCGCGATAATGCAATTAATTTGATTGAAATTATTGATTTTATTGTCAAGGGAAACAACCCAGTTTACTGAAACCTCCATAATCTCGACGAAAATTATTGTTCTTATTATTACTTATTGATTTGCACCAGAAGTTGCACTTAGTGATTATTCGTTTACATTTAACTTAGTCAAGTGTCTCATTCGTTTCATTTAAATAAAAACGTTGCCGTGATTGTTGTCTTAGTAGTCAACAGTCGAACGAAAATTGGGATCTTATTGGATGTCCTATTAATAATGTGTCTTAATGTGTCTACGCACATTCACTTGCGTTATTGTCCGGCGCATAGTCCAGTCGAATCCTCCAGTGAGCATAATCAGTGGCGTCATCATTGCAAACTGCACACATCAGATTGCGGTATGATGTGTTTGTGGTCAACGAAGATACGGGCCTGGCACTAAACGGGTCTAATATGAGCGCGTCTTGTCTTTGCTAAAATTGAATAAAGAACAACAACGAATATAAAACACTTCTAGTACACCGAATAGAGTTCTCGGAAGTTAACTGTCGTAAAGATATTTCAATCTAATCCAAGGAGTCCGATGCGCTGATGATATAACTACTCAAGTCGTAGTAGAAAAGGCCACGTTTGATGTCACAAGGCACTGAAGTGCTTTAATGGTTTGACCCCAACGGTACCGATGATATTTAAAGGACGAAAGACACAATTATATCTTTGATCATGGTAAGGCAAAGCAAATGGCCATGTTTTTGATCTAGCCGTTTTGGGTTCTCCATGTAGTCCTGAGAATCTAAGAGAAATTAATGAGCTATATCTAGATACAAAACTTTTTTAAGTGGACATTTTTTACTCTGAGTACACACGACCGCAGCAAAAAGTCGTACACACCGAGGGAGTCTGACAAAAGATGATAACATTTTACATGTTTTAATCCTGCCAAGATGAGCCGGTACCGTCTCCCTTACCCGCTGTCTGCACATAGTCCCGTCTCCCGCCGAGAATACCATTTGTTGTTTCGGGTGGAGCAAAACTTAATCGGACGAGGTCAGTCGCTACCAATCATCCCTCTCGCTTATGCAGAATGCAAACCATATATGGCAACAGCTTGGAGGTGAAGGCCACTTGCTGCCTGCCGCTCTTTATGTAGGTCACTTTTCTGGCCTGAGAAAATAGAAACAAGGAGACAGTGTTTACCTAGTCATTTGCCTCCCCTGAGCGGGCTCATGCGGCATTGCGCAGCGCAAATTCCACTCTGTTTATCGGCCACAAATCTAAGTTAGGCCAGCGCACATAATAAAGCATGATGCATTTGATTTAAATTGATATAACGCCTACTGTGCAATTGCACTCGTAGAAGCGTTATACTGCTCTTGCTGTATTCTGCCAAACGGTCGCCCAACTAAGTACTGCAGGAGCAGTATTATTAAAAAGAATAGGAAGGTATGTGCCCCTAAAGGACATACAAACAGAGTGGGAGGCAATTATGTTTGTTAGTAACAATAATATTATGAAAACAATAAAGACTGCACACTAGTGATTGTAACGACGATCTTAATAACAATAATAGGCAAATAGTTGGAGCGGCTGTCCAACTATATGTTAATAGATAGTACGTATCAATTATGCCACTGAACCACCGATGCACGGTAACATGTAGTAAGAAGCATTTGTATAAAACGCAACAACTTCGAATGAATTATCAGTGTCAGAATGCCTGATAAAGACTAATTCAATAACTATATGTAGCAAGTGTGGCCTCGTCCGCAGCAGGCAGTACGGCACGGTGTAAGGTATCCCGGTAGTCAGTTCTAAAGGCTGGCTCCCCACCCTGGCCCATGCGAGGGCTGCGGCTAATAACCTTGGGGGTCAACCAAGGTCGATGAGGAGTCTATATTGGCTCCTCGGCTCCGCGGAGTTAGTAGCGCTTCGATGTTGCCATTGGCTAGTAGGTGTAACCTCGTGAATATTATGGCCTTGTCATTTAGATGTACGGCCGCCATGGTAATTACAAAATTTTAAGGTTTCTTTAAGCGTATAGTTTGCTACTTTCAGCATACGAGTTGTGCTTTTACTATACACTTCAAGTGAATCTGTGTAAAAGAAAGTGCAAAACTCACTTCCCTGCTGCTATCTTCAGTTTAATAACTCTGAACTGGACTAGGTTTAAAAAGAGTCAGTAAATTTATTTTTAATTTCCGACATTTACGACCCATTGTCATTCGCTGTCTCTATCTTTTCGGCTGCTAACGCTGTAGCACTACATTACGTGCGGGGCTCTCTTATACTCTGCACTTGGACGGTTCTAGATAAGAGACTGACAAAGACATTAGTAAATCTGTCGGTTACAAGTGGACCTTCGTACCTGTTCACACCCGCGCACAATTTGAGGATCTCGATTCCATCCTTTGCGGCAGGTTTGTTTTACCCAGTACGTTGCAAGCCCTGCTGCCGGAATGCAGGACCAGTCCGGCATCATAGGAGCAGTCAATACGTCAGGACAGCAATCACCAAAGGCAGCACAATCATGATCGCACTGGCATGTGTTGTTACGGAAGAACTTGTTCTGAAACAAATGTAAAAGGACACTCAAGTTACAATTGTATTTAGCAATTCGTGTCCATCATTGACGCAAGCATTATACCACGTATACATCAGCAGGGACAATGCAACAGTCACTGCTAAGAGATGAGTACAATATGACGAGCCCTTTCTTTAGCATTAAAAAGTCTGCGGCTCATATCGTCAGATCCTGCCAAAGACTTATGGCCTCGGCACTAAAAAAACATTAATCTTGTTGAGTGATGTACTTAGCTGTGTGTGCAAACTAAATAAAACCATGAATGGGAGAATTCAAATACGGGAGTCCGAGTAGCTCAATGGTGGTCTGACTGGCAAAGTACCTAGTCATAAAGTCTGTCACGCCTGCTAACTGGAATCCTACCATGACACACACTTGTTATGTAGTTAAAATGTTCTATTATAATGCAAAAGCGCTTCCACGTTTAAGATTTTAGACTGGTTTAGTCAGCCATCAAGCTTTTTCCAAAATCTTTGTTAACCGCATCATACTTCCACAGACAACCGCGCCATAAGACAAATGTATATAAGATAATAAGGACTATTCTAGCCTGGTTCTTGTGGAGTGCGAGTTCAATCTCGACTATGTCCCGCGGTTGGAACTTCCGTAAGCACTAATATTTGCGTAGATGCTGCAAGGAGATTTGCGGCGGACAGGTTTAACTATCATAATTACTGGGGAAACAATGTAAAGGTTGGATATCTTACTCATTTACTCAAATCTAATATTTCAATGCGTTGCTATTTATGTTGGATATTAGGAGTCAATATTGACCCACAGGATTCTTATATTTAATGGCATTCATGAATCCGGTACTTAGAAGGTTAAGGCTTAGATTTTCCGTGGGGCTTTTTAATTTAGAAACGTTGCTAAGTGGCCCGTTTATCTACAAAGTAAATATAAATAGATTTACCTCGAGGCTCTTCAGACTCTTGCCCTCCTTTTTAGGCCTGTAGCACGTTTCATTGCAATTCAGTAATTTGGCGTTAAGCTGGACACCATTATAAAAACTACTCCCCTGTGGCCCTACGAGAGACTCCGGGATGATGTCCGGACCCTCGACAGGAGTGTTCCGATATGAAGAAATCGGCTCATCGGAGATCGATGGCGGTAAAGTGGGCGCCACCCTTGACAACGTCCGCTCCTCTGTAAAAATACCCACCCCGGTTAATTTCATGGAGCCAACAGCCAATACAGACGAATATTTGGACTAAAAATTTGATTCATATATGGCAGAATTTTAAGTTGATGTCACGTTAGAATAATGTCGGCCTGGAACTACTGATGGATCGCTATAAATGTGCAATTAGCCAAACAACTCTATTCGATAAATTATAGCTCTTTGGGGTGTAATGCAGATACAGCCTTTTTTGTCATTATCAAGTCGGTTCGTAAATCGGTAGGAGCACAATATATTGATATCTCAATTTAGAAACTCGATTTTTTTACGGAAATATAGTATCGTGTTTCCTCTTCTGACTGGGTAAGATCTTCCTCTACTCTATATTCCTTTTCCTAAATCTTCCATTCCACGTTATGGTTACACAAAATAGCAAGAAAGGAAGACTCACGTGTAAAGACGATTGTGCCTGATTGAGCAGCCTCTAAGGGCTCGATAGGCTTCAATGCCGATTGTGTTGATGGCTTGTACACTGGACTCGGCAGTGTAGGTTCCTGCCCGTTCAGGCCAGCTGGCCACTGGCCCTGAGCGGACAATCTAGACTGTATTGCCTGCAGCGAGTAGGATGCATGAGACGCCTGCAATGCTTGGGGGGGCTTGAGAAATGGCGGCGGTGCAGGCGGAGACTGGAAGTTTTGTTGAAAAAGCTGGGGTTGCAGATGTGCGTGCTGGTAATCAATATAGGCGGAAAGCGACGTCGATGGTGGAAAAGCCACGGAGGACGGTGCTATAAAGCCTTCTAATAGGGACGATGAAAAGGGTTGTGAAGCGACCGGGCCCGGAAGACTCGGGGTTCTCGAGCCATTTGATGACGTGGAACCACAGACCACGATGACTAACAGTGTAATAGCTGTAGCACACAGCGTCCTTTGCAATAGCACCTCCGTATTTGTGGTAGAAGCCAGCGACGCTGACGAAGAAGATTTGAGGCGGCAGCGCGATCTCATCGCGCACCACCTGGAAAATATGTTTGAACGAAAACAAAGACAACAGAAGCTAATGAAAAGCAGAGAGAATTTAGAATGCTGAAAGAACTGAACGAGATGGCAGGCAGACTTATATAGTGGATGCTACGCATCCAATTCAAAGGAGCCTCGGCCCGCGCTATCTGACATATTAGCTGTAAATGGGAGAAACGCTTTTACACAAGATACTCATTTTTTCCTCAAGGAAAACGCTAAGGGAAGCGAAAATCACCGCGAGTTCGTACAGGATAGATACAAACAATCGTTCTGATTTGTAAGAATATATCAGATCTATATTCAGCTTTCTTTGTTCTTTTAATTTGCTAATGAAAGGAAAAATACATATGCATCTAAAATGTATATATGCCTATTCATATGTCTGCGTCCGATTAAATAGTAGTAAATTAACACATTCAACGTTCCTAGTGTTTGGAAGTTTTTTGGTGTCAACGGACTATCAGTCACTTATACGTCCATACTTAGTCGAGCTTTTAACCCAAGCAATTCGACTGCGCAGGTGAAAGCACAAAATTAAATTTGAAAGTTATTCTCCAAGCACAACGGCACATTCGTATTAAGAATAAAATAAATTGTTGCCGTTGCTTCCAGAGATAGAAAGGTATGCAGAGATGCGCTTGCAAGAAGGAACTTATTTGTTTTTAAAAATCGAAGTCCGGCTTGATCAGCTTTTACGGTTCATCGCATGTTAACTGAAAAATCAACGCTAACTGTGCGCAAACGAGCTTGAAGCGAATTTTTTCACCAAGTTTTCACCAAGTTAAAAAGGAATGTTTGCGTTTCTACTGCAAATTTTTTTGCTGAGAAGGGTGAGTGAAGCTTGCTAGGAGGCGAACTCTAGACCGCCAAGAGACAGTGAAGAAAGCCATGGCGACTCGATTCTTTAACGGCAATAAATATCAGAAACATAGTCGGCCCACGGAATGTTCTCTTGGCGGAAAAACACCTAGGAGGACAATATCACTGTACATGATTCCTTTACACACGTTAAAGCTCAAAAATTATAAGCTAGGAAAACTTATTATTGGTAAAAATCATATGCATATCTACATATCTATGAACTATAGCAGAAAGTATATCGTCGTCGATCGAATAGGTACATGCTCTGTGAGAACGAAGAATGGGGGCAGCTTTCTCCACAAAAGACAAACGCTGTGTGAACAGATCTCAACATCGCTATTTCTCAATCGACTTTTTTGGTCGCTTCAACCCACATTTCTTTATTACAGTACCCTCGCCAGCGCGCTTGCTCAGCTCGACATAGATGTTCATGTTCGCTCACTCACAAAATACGTCGTCATATTTCTTTAACTTCCAAAGCCTGCCTATCGGCCATATAACCGCATTGACGTTCCACGGCACGACAAAGCATAGTGAACTGAGTACAGTTGGTGTGTTTTCCACAGATTGCGTAACTCCTTCCGCGTCATTGTAGCGCTTGTCAAGATTATGCTGGGTTCTCGGAAAAGTGGCCTCGGCTACTGAGTGTACAGCTTTGGGTGTCAAACCAAAAACTGCCTCTTGTAGCTGTCAAACACGCAATGCAAAATATTCAACAACATAAAAACGTCGAGTGGATTTTTCAACCTTGTAATAAATCACTCTTTATTGATAATAGCGTACCCGACGGACACATAGTCGCCTAGGAATCGATGAATTTATAGGAAATGCCACAAGTTGTTGTCCGTTGCAGGATTCCGCAGAAGACACATATTATGTGGCATACTACATTTTAGAAGGTCTATATCTGAATATAGCTCTCGGTGCGTTTTAAAGCAGAAATGTGGATCTTCAAGGTTAAGGGTACTATCATTATTTAGAAATAGATAAATTTGTAAAAAGATGTACACTTTATAAGATCATTACCACCACCATATGTTGTTTGTATATTGTCTTCTTTCTAATACTGTGTTAGTACTGCAAAGGAAGGTTGGGAGCCCTAGTAATAGTCCGGCTTGTTGCCGGAAGAAACTTCGAAATTCGTAACACGATAAATAAATCTCGAATGAAGCTGTATCTTCACTGTACGCATGAAACAGGTACACTTCGAACTGGATTGGGGTGATTACATGTTTTTATCTGAGTGGAGTTAATTTTAATTTAAATTTAAATAACACCATTTGTTCGAAATGCGCTCAAAAGTATATATTTAGCATCGGTACGTAACCAGTCGAGCTTCATTTTTTTGTATTCAAATTAAACTAAACATCATTATTATTAACTAACACTCAGCTCTTCCCTCTAATAATAATATCCAGTCTCCTTTAATTATTGCTTCAGCGCTCGTTAAACACTCCTATGATTCAGCACTCTTATGGTGCGTAGCGTTTGGAAAATTTAATTGAAGCGTTTCCCTTCTGAGAAACGACCAGGGTTCGTACTGCTTATTCTTTTGTTCGATGGCTAATCCGAATTCAAATGAGTGTTTATCCTTTAAGAACTCGTTTTCCAGTAAATCGTACATATTCATAAAAGTATCGTCTAGTAGAGACTAGCGTCAGGTAACCACGATCACGGAAAACGTAGAATTCGTATCTCTAAAAAATCTTTGAGAAGTTCTCTTTATTGTATATGTAATATTTTTATGGTGTGGAACTTCGCATCAAGATAAATCGGTAAAGTGTGGTATTCTCTTCTACGCGCGCGTCCAATGTTGAACGCCTGGATGGCAATTAATGAATATTTATATATAGCTATAAATACGTTTCGCACGGATGGAATGTCCGCCATATAGGCAACTCATTTCTGTTCAGATACAAATGATCTATGCATGACTAAAAAATGATCAACAAAACTCTTATGACTTCAAGATCGAACGTGTCATAATAACATATATGTTGGCTATTTGCCAGCAGAGAGAGAGAGAACATGTAAGTTGAAAATCACACGACCGCCTCACAGATTTTCTTTCGGTGATACTGGTTGTAGTAATTGTAACTAAAAATTATTTTTAAGATATTCCATTCTTACTCATATGCACAATGTGACAGCAGCAAGCAGTGTAAATAAAAAATTTCCCACGTGAAATCTGTAATTATGATGGCAACACATAAGAAATGTTTGACCATGTTTACCCTTAACTAACCTTCGTCACCTCAAAACGAAGTAACGCTATTGCCCCGCTTTCGGTCTATCACGTGTTTTAGGGTTTTTCCAGTAGACCAAAGTGTTACTCATGTAAAAATGATTGCTAAGGAAATATACATGTTTTCTTCATTTTTTCTAAAAGTCATTACGTTCTGCTAGAATGTACATATCCAAGTTGTTGCTCACCCAAACATATTTGCCTACAAGAAAAATAGCCATCCTAGTAGAGGTAAGCAGCGTCCCGAGTTTTATGTATTTTGACTATGCACATGAAGTAACGCAATCAGTTCTACGCAACAGAAATCATGATAAAGAATCAACTAATAGAAAATCTCATCGTGTTGAGATTTACAGTTGATTCAAATGAATTGCGCTTGATAGCTTGAGCAGATCTTCCGACAAAGTTTAATCTGGGAAACGAGAACTAACGTTATACTAAATCATTTAAAACGATTAATAGCGGGGGGAGTATAAGTTATACTAATGCTGATACGACTTTTATACCTCTACCTATCGACCCACATGGGACCGAACTAAATTACACCACGAAAGTCCACTAATATATACTTTTGACAACCAGGAGATTCACATATAACGTTTATCTCTGTAACCTATCTCCGTTTATATGAATTGTACGAGCAACAGTCATACATATGTACATTAAACTCATGAACGTCGTGCACAATACTGACAGAGGAAATGGCCGAAAGTCCCTAGAAGTTATTGCATATGATAAGATAGCATAATGAACGCGAGGCCAATTGCTAGAACATCACAGATCGGTTCTAGTACAGCAACCGTATAGCTTTAACAAGTATTATCGTCTTATCCAATCGGTTCACAATCATGAATATGTGCGTAAAGTCCTCCTTTATCAGCTGAAATTCACGGGCACATAAAGTTAAACTCACAGGTCGCAGACCTTAGCATAGTAAGCTCCGCGAGGTAACATGTTTTGACTTGTTATAAAACAGTGTTTGGCTGCCCATGCGGTCCGCACGTCGGCCACCGGCACCTCCATTTCTCCATGCTCTCAGCTGGCTGACATGGAAGCGCCGACAAATGGGAAAGGGTGGCCTTAGGAACGTCACCGATGGCATCATGAGGCGCACAACAGTGGAGCTCCGTTGAAGAATATAAAGTTGCCCTGTTCCCCCGTTGAAACTTCCCGCCTTCACAGCACACGAGCGACGGCCGGTCAATATCACGTGGACAGGGTCAGTGCATGGTAAACGCTCAGACGCTACGAGGACGTTAAAAGGTTGCTCACCTTCTTTTTCGAAACATATTGACTCTCATCACTCGAGCGTCGACGTCACGTTACAGAAGTTGAAGAAATTCTTGGATTTGTACAGTGAGATACGAGTGAGTGTGTATACGCGTACAAATGTGTATCACATAATATGACATCACCATTGAGTTAAGTGGAATTCTTCAACAGCGTCAAGCATTGAGCCTAAAAGCAAAGGCGTCGATGGCATGGACCTTGCAGTCTTAATGGTGGAGGGCAATGGCTGTATGCGGAATATCCCAGAACAAGAAGGTAATTATGCGCGAGGGAAAGGTTTCGCGTACACACGTACAGTTATATTGCGCAGCTTTTCAGTAATTCAGATCGTTAGACGAGCACAGCTAGATTCGCTTCAAACCTCAAGATGATTTGCTCGTGGTAGTAAAGCTGTGTAGATGAAAAAAAAAAGGATGAGGGAAATAAGCACCATGTTACTTTTTTTGTTTGAGTAATATGTTGTCCAGTACAAATTGAGGACAGCCAAGGTTACTTTGAATTTATTCATAATCATGGGAATAAAATAGTAGAGATATCGCGTATAAGAAGCGCTTTGGCAACAAAAAGGGTTTACCGATCGGTTTTGCTGATGGTAGTGACAGTGAAGGTACTGTTTTCCGATAAACCATTCAAACGACGAACGTTTATGTGTGTATGAACGTTTATGTGGGTGTGTGTTTGTTTGTTTGTGCAGCTGTCCCTCTCTTCTAGGTGGTGACATGATGTGCGTGTATTTGGAGATCCATGTTACGATAGTATCGATTTTGTTATAATCTGCTTGTCTACGTCTGATTTGATGTATAACTAATATTGCATATTCCGGATTGGTGAATTTCATCGTAGAAGTAAATCATTGTGACTGAGGCCTTTGTTGTCCTAGCGACACGCATTCGCACATAACGGAGCCCTATTATACTATACAACCTAAGTAACGCGTATCTTTATCAACATGTGAAATTGTTGCGCCAAGCACGAGTTACGAATATTTTCAAACGACGGATATGTCAGATAGCCCCTCATGTCCACAATCCATCCTCGCTTCACGCGAGTTATTTTAAATTTGGCATTTCAACGAATACGCATGACATTGTAGTCTACGATAGGATTCAGAAAAATTGTATGTCAGTTTATTTGGTATCGCAACTATATTTCCAGGGACGATAGGTGCACGCTGGCACTTCCCAATTAAAGGTCAGCTGAGGCAATGAGACAAATATATACGACTAAAAAGTCAACGCCAGACAATGCTTTTCATTCACAATGCGTAAGTGGCAATTGGAGGCGAAATGAAAGGGTATGCGCCCCTGGTCCTGTATACAATGTTGATTACATGCAATCTCAGCGTCCCGACAGTGGTGTCTAATATCAATTGGCGAAATTGCTCTGTTGCTTTTTTTTGTTGGTTTCACTAAGTCGCGGCCCCTCCCTCACGGCTATCCCAAATAGCATAAACGACCGTAGCCTTTTTTATACGTCACTTAGTTGAGACCAGTGAAGAATTAAGGCCAGTCGGGCAATTAGCGTGGATGATTCGGCTTCTTCACAGCCCGTAATAAAGTAACTGGTCAGACGCCCTAACCCGACATGGGCCTTATGACACTCTTGACACTTGTATTTACCTTCAAAAATCGAAACAGAGCGAATGCATGATCCTACCGTCGTCGCTGGGCGCAGTTTCAATAGCGGGTAGAATACTGGTGTGGAGCCGGGACATACTAAAGCAAAATTATTTTTGAGGGAAATTCCCAGACTTCCACTTTGGCATATATTCCGTATTACTGGCATATATACGCGCGTTATTCCAATACAGCACGCTCACGTATTGATTCTTTACGCTGTAACCGTTATGCGTCAGAGATTCGTAAATTGATGAACATCTCGGGAAAATTCCTGAAATTGATTGAAGCTTCCTTCTAAATGATGGAGCAAAAGCGTGTAACTAATTTAAGTAGATATTTAGTAGTCTGCAACCAATCAGCGTAGTTGTTCCCGCAAAGGTTCCATATGTGGCATGTCGCCGTGGGGAAGAGCTTGAAAACATTACGAACAGGGAGTGTAGCACTTATTTACGCGGTTCTATAGCCTTTTGCGCATAACAGTTTCCGGCACGTTGACGCTAATTTTTCAAGTACAGTTCAATAAATTTACGACATCTAGATTGAGAAGCTTTAACCTTGGCATATGATGCTGCATTTACAGTTTCAATACTTTACAAAACGCTTACAAGACGACAGATGTATGCTTTTTTAACGGCGCCCCCTGAAGATCTAAAGGAACAGTGCGCTGTCTACACTCAGTTCCACGGCTGAAAGAACCTGTCTTTATCTAGCGGCCTGCTATTGTTCCATGTTTCCTTGTTATAGCGTTTCGATCCGGTAATTATTACTTAGTTTACTAATGAATAAAGCTCTATGCGATTGCAGCTTAAACGAGCATTTCAACTATTTTTAATAGGCAAACAAAATCAGAGCGCAAAATTTGACCGCTCAATATTGAATCCTTAAACACCACACTGAACAGCTTTATCAGGCTTTCGTGCTGTACTAGTAATCAGACACAAAAAAGCGCACACACTACGTATGGTAGACCAGTGGACATTTTCATGTGGCGGAAAGTGCAGAATAAACAGAAAGCGATCACGCTGATGACGAAAACGGCTGGGATAATATTGCGTCTACGTATGGTAGCCGTTCGTTAATTACCATATCACCACAGTCCACATCACCAAAAAAAAACACACGTAGATGCGAACAGGAATTTACGTTGAAGTGCTCGCACAAACTTTTAGACCAATCAAATAAAGTCAATTTTTATTTATGGGGATTATCAAGGCTGGGCTATCTCATTGCAAAATGACGGGAACTGCATTCAGGGTTATTTTAATCTAAGAAATATACCAAACAAATATAATATTAAGGAAATATCAATACTTTAAACAATCCATCAACCGTTTTAATGTTGGTTTTGCTCTATTTTAGACTTTGAATTCTGTTCAGCTCATTACTCACTGATTTTACATTCTACCTATATAAAAACCATTTTATAGAAAGATAAAGCAGCTGCGGCAAAAAAAGTGTTCGTTTCACTTATTGGTGTAAACGAAAAACAAATGTTTTTAGCTGTATCACTAAGTTTTTCTAGCTTCACACGCCCCTTCAAGTGTTTTGCTGATGTGGAAATGGTGTGAAAGTCCTAATTTGTTGAGAAATTGTACTTGTAAATACCTGAATATGCAATGCGTATTCAAAGTTTGGCTGCTAGTCAACCAAACTCAATTTAAATCTGCATGATTACCATGGGACTAGTTCCATAAGTAGGTTTTAGCATTCATTTGGTAAATTGAGAGAACAAAACCAGATAATGACGCTTCCAGGTATGGATAGTGTCTAAACCGGATTGCAGAAATAAAAAGCGTTATAAAAAAGTCAACGCACTTTTGGCAGTGAGACCTTAAGCAGTCTGTCAAAATTCTCGAGAAATTAAAACTACATCGCGCAAGCTGACACTTTTTGTCACCTTAGAACTATGTCTGAAGCTATAGAAAATATGCATATCGGTTGGCCTGACTTTTTTACTTGTACAGCTATAATTGTACTACAAAGTAGTTAAGAGTAGTTTATTTTCCTATTAGCATTTTTAAGCTGGTTCTTTTAGAGCAAACGAAGAAAACTTGTTATTGGTTAATTATTGTGATCAATGTTGAGCCATATAAACGATAAGGGGCGATCTTCTCCGCTGCAGTGCTTAGAATCTGCTTACCCGTGTGGACGAATGTTTAATTTGACCCTGCTAAATAACTTCAGTCAGCCCTCATGATTCGAATGGATTCGGCAAAGCCGATTTCGGCCCTCGAGCAACCTGCTGGAAAGGCCGTGCCCAAAAATTGCGGCATGTATATATATATGATGTTAGTTCTGAAATGCACGCATTTACCACAAAAGCGACTGAAATTTTCTAATACCTATAATAAATAATGCAAGGTTGTTCTTTTGATAACAAATAAACCCATTACTATTCCACTGAGTACCTCTAATAGTTGTATTATGCTGTATGTAAACAATGGCTGACGCTCGAATGCGAAAGCCCTTAAAATGCATGCGTAGACATGTTTTTCGGTTATAATATAGTATGCTTCCATCTGAGTTATCAACATAGGGTCATAGTTTTCTTTGGCAGTATTAACAACGTACATGCACTTGAACAGTCTTGATACAAAATTAGCGACACCAAATGAGCAAATCACACTTCGATTGACACGTAATGATAGAATAGATAAACCACCGTTGGCCCATCTCCCAGATCACATATTATTTTGCACAAACCAGTCCGTTCGTCCATTTTTACTACACCTGTGTATATAACATTCCATTTCTTTGAAGAACCTTGAGTTTACGTCAAGTCATGATAAGTGCAGCCAATAAGTGCTGCACAGGAGCTCATCCACTTGAGTGGGTGGATTTTAAAACCTATCATTCTGATTGCGCGCGCCTTTAATGCTTTGACCCGCCCACAAGTTTCTGCATCACCGACTTTTTATACAGTTCAATATGGCATTCTTTCACTTTTCACATGACTTGACACCAGACTGTGGCTATTTCACGCTTTGTAGTACATTACGCATTTGTACTCAATCATCCTTCTCTCCCCTTCATGAAGTAACATGGCAAGAAGCAAACGTGGAACAGACGACGGCACTTTTACAAATCAGAATGAGGGTGCTGCGTGCTCACGTAAAAATATGCTCAAACATTAATACAGCGAAAGTAAAATGAAGCCAATAATGAGCAGGCTAAATGTATATTTTTAATCAAGAAAGTTATGTCTCTATTTTGAAAAACGTCACATTTCCGGTTTCGTTTTGCGCCACCTTCAGCACCTTCAACCGTTTGCACCTTTATCAATGTTCTTCTTTCTTAGTAGACTTCTTGCACTGCAGCTATTGCTCTTATAATTGTTCATGTTGCTATTACTGTTGTCGTTGTCGTCTTTTTGTTGCTACAGCGTCATAAATCCTCTACCGACTCGAGACTAAGAGGTAAGCTCAGAGTAGTAGTATACCGATTTATCTTGCTTAATTTTTTCCAAAATTCAACACGAAGAATGCATTGTGGTGACAATAGATTGATCCTTTGTGATGTAAACTATACCGCATTGTCTCAAGTTCTGAAACCTTTTAGCGACCCGAAAGGAAACGCAGGAGAAATTTTTAAGAATTTGGTGTCGGCGCGCGCAAAAGATGCCTTGTTAGTTGGGTGGCTACTTGTTTATCTGTGCCACGACCATATAGCTACCTCACCGCTGGAACTATATAATAGCGCTGCTGAAAGCACTGACGAAAAAGGGCCTTCGTCGAACAAAGTTGATCACCATTCGTGTGCGGCCTATTTGATGGATTATAGCCAATATTTATGTAGATCCTCGTTCTCTCTGCTTTTGCTATAGGTTCGCTAAAATCAAAAACGGCTAACCACTAATAATACACATTTATTATAAGGATTATTAAAAATAAATAAATGTGCAGGTTATCCTCTTGCTACTTCATTTACAGCATATTAACGTTCAAGGAGATCGAATGTATAGTATAAGACGCGAATAAACGAGAAAATTACATAACAAACGTTTATTTTTAATGAATCATGAACGCTGCACAGAGGTCTATATTTGTTTGCTTAATTGCAGTGCAATGCGATTATTTCGGAAAAAAATTGTACTAACAATTGCTTTGGCGATGATTGCATTTGATTACGTAATTGTCGACATTTTAAGTGGCTCCAAATTCTCTATTTCAGTTGTGAACACCATATCGCACTTCCAGAACCATAAGTGTTGACAGATTTTGGCACGAAACCTTAAGTTGAATACCTACTTCGTCACGTTCATTGTCATACACCATAGTGACTGGTAATACGCTGTAGCTTTTCAACTATTAAAATAACAATAATTCAGTACTTGGTATCTGATTTTCGACCGAGTCAGATCATGTTTTAATACGTCTAATATGCTATTGCTGATTCTTTTTCTACGTATAATACTGCCTCTCGCATAGGGCTCATTTAGGTAACCGAATGTGATAGATTTACGTATCGCCCAGATAGCTACGTAGGCAGCTAACTATAACCTTTAATGCTGCATTTTGTAAAAATTTGAATTTTAACCCAGCAAGGTCTCATTAAGCAGCAGAAGTACAGTTTTTGGGAGTGTTCTTCAGATTGAGATAAGTGTATAGATACGACTTAGAGTCTTTAAGGTAAAACTGGAGTGGCGGCTCGTAAACTTGAGGAATGAATTTTTTATTTAAATAGATTGACTGCAATAAAAATCAAGAATAAATTCAATAGACTAAATCATTTCTAGCCATCTAAACCTGGAAGAAATGCATATGCAATCCGTTACTGTTAGTAAACAAATGTTGGTGTAAGATCGCTACACGCTTACGCCCATTTCGTCGACAGGGTATATAGCCGCCACATTTATTTCCTTTGCTTCCGAGTAGATTTCGAATATTCTCGAAATTATGTGACATAGCCAGTTCTCATGTTTGCAAAATCACAGGTGTCATAAATAAAAACTCAGTGACCTCTGTGGACAATAAGTAAGTATGCTCATACGTTCTGGAACCCCAAAGTAATTTATCCTTTGATTGCCCCGTCCCGCCTATACACTTCGTTAAGAATTTAGGATACCTATAATAATATGTAATCACTTATCAAATAATAATATTATTAGCTGTAACCCTACGTCTAGCATATTTTCGTAATGAATATGAAAAGATAAATAAATCTACATAAATCAATTATGTGTGACAATTTTCTATACCTCGTTAGGACAATGTTCATCTGGCCAACTTAAAATAATTTTAATGGATACAAGATGTTTATTTCTTTTACATTATAATAGCACTAAGTTTGCATGTACTTGTATTTGCTGAATCTATCATACGGAAATAACGTACGGGGATAGACCACAAAAAGAATGTTATTAGAGTACTTGCTATGTTATACAATATGAACTGTATGCATTTCACACACATATATATTTATATATCTTCTATGAATTCTATAAGTGTCGGCCAAATCGGATGAATGGAATCTTACGCATCTGTGAGAACTTGGACGATCTATTGTATGTTAAACCGCACCCAATCCACAAATATGTTTTATGACGCAACTCCAACCGGGCTATCGGTCATGTTCAGCAAAAACCGAGACGAAATGCAACCTCCAGCAATTCAAAATTCAGTCTATAACTGAACTAAATTGTCAATTTACAACTATGCATATCACATTCGATACAGCTAACCATAGAAAAAACCTCAACACCTGACGTGAATATAAACTGTGTGAAACCTAGTTGGCCGATTTAGAAGAGTGAATGTGGACGCCCCTTTTCTCAATGCATGAAACAGATGGCTTCAACAAGCTGATGTCCAATATAACGCGGGAGTCAATTTTGCTGCAGCTGCATATATTCATTCAAACAACTATTTGCTGTCTCTTTGGATAGACCCGGGTTTGCAATGAGTGATTGCACGAATAAGTGAACACATGGAGGCCTAAAAAGCAAATTTGATGAAAGAAATAGGTGCCAACCGTAAACTGGAAGTAACGTGAAGTTGCGCCTATCGAGCGATACAATTGCAAACTGTCGGTACGCGCTATACGGATAGAGAAAATGTATTACCAAATAGAACCAAGTTGGCAGGGTCGTTGACGCATTTTTTCTCTAAATATGGGTGCATCACCATTCTAAACACATGCTGTGTTGCTCACAAGAATTTCGCCTGGCTTAGAAACGGGTTGGTTAGAACCTCCTACTCTTCCGCAGCTCATCGAACAAAAAGACCAAAAAGATCTCAGCTGGAAACTGCATTGAGCCTCATTTGATGAATTAAAGAAATATAAAAGAAGTCTGTAGCATAGGTGAATGAACATGTGCTGTAATACAAGATGTACCTAAGCGCAGTTACTAATCAATCGCATAAATATAGCTACTAGACGTTGTGAAACGAAACGATAGAACTGTGTTAGCATTTAAAAGCAAGGATAATCCTGTGACATAGTCTCAAAAATAGTTGTACTTGCAATGTAATCTCATCGTGAGGCGCGAGGCCAAAGATGCGTTTTACTAAAAACTACTGCTGCGTTTTTACCGACAGGGCTTGCTGTGGACAATGAATCGACCGGTAGCCACACAGTTCCTCCGTAAGCGCCTTTTTGCTGTAGTTGTGGAGTTAACGGGTGCTTCCTCTGTTTTTCTTTTCAAGTATCGTAAACTTTAGTAAAAGGGTCATCTGACTATATACTGATTTCGCTCTCCGCTCCTTAACGCGGAATAGATAAAAAAAAAACTGAAATGTAACTACCTCTCACTTGTCTTCAAATTTTCTCCATTATTACACTTTCCCTTTTTTCCACGGAATTTCAAAAGTTGTTTTCCTCCTTACCAGTGAAATAAAATGCAAACTTTCGCTAGAGAGTTACTCGTCTAAATACTGACTTCGCTCTCTATTGCTCAGTTTCCGGTCGGCAGTATGCAAGGGTCACAGCCATGCCGTCGGGGCGATAAGAAGGCAAGAAAAACATAAACGAGTGACGACTGTAATTAATTATTTCTAAGAAACAATTATTCACCCAGCGTGTCTCCGGTCGGCTAAGTCGCTGGCCGCAAAACTGAGGACTACCTAAGTACAATGCTGTTACCCACTAGTTTCCGATTTAGATGCGGTAGTGACACATTCTCACTAACGTTTAGCTTTAACCTACGGTTGCCAACTTTTTCAGTAGATGACAGCGTTTAGATGGTTCTATTCAAATCAGTCCGCGAACTTAGAGACACAGCTTATCCTAGCATGTGTTCTGTTTGGCAATCATATTTTCCGGATCCTGTTACTTTTATGCACACTCTTCAATGCTTAACAGCACGTACCTAGGAAATCCACTGGTTTTAAGGACAAAGTACATTAGGTCGAAGCATGGTACGCGTTTGACTCGAAGTTGCCTGCAGAAAACTTCAACATCTTGCGTATCTGTATCACAAATTTTTAAGATCTTGGCGAAGTATGCGTTCGCCTCATTTAACAAAGCAATATATCTAGGTACTACAATCTATATGAACACTATATTTGAAATATGTAAGCAATATGTGGTATATAATGTAAAAGAATTTATGATGTAGACTGTATAGCATGTACAACGTGCTTTGAGTAGTGTAATAACGCTGCGTAGGATACTTTGTCAACGTCTTTTCCCACTGAAGGATTTTTCCTTGGCCAGGCAACCACATATAATTTGCACCTGTTTTACGTCTGATGTACTTACTGTGTCAGACTATTAGGCGTGCCTTTAATAAAAAACGTCTGCGTCAGATTATTCTTGGAAACTCTTCAAAGGTCAGAGACTACTCTTGCCTAAGTGCATCAGTTTCCTTTCATACCTAAGTACTTCTATTTCCTGATACGCTCACGTAAATGCACACAACCATCAGCTCCATAATATATAAAAAAGGGACACACGATCGGCATGCAGGGGATAAAAGTAATGTCAAATTTTGATAGTATGCTCATGCCATTCGTTCGACTCCTTTCCTCAATTCGTCGGGCTTTCTTCATATCAATCGAGCCTAAAAATGACCCTCACCGGCCGCTAGTGCGCTCATTCATCGTGCCTTCCGTTTCGTCGATTATTCATCCTCTGACTTCGCGCTAATGGCAACAGACGGTGACTGACCACCAATGGACATTTCTATTGGCCGCGTTGTTGAGCAGGAACGGCTGACAGATGAAAAGCAAGCAAAACGTCGATGGTCGCTTCCTATCACTATCTAGTACTATTACTTTCCATCAACCCACTAGAAGTGAACTGAATAACTACAACAGCAGCAGCAAAAAAAGCATTTCAAACGTTGTCTTTTATCGCCTTTCTCTTTAACTTCATCAGTCAGTCCACCCAGTCCCCAATATCGGATGACAACTCCAAACCAAAAAAGACCCCAGGAAAGGCTTCCGATGTTAGAAGTACAACTCAATTTTCAAGCCTTACCTGTGCGTTCTCTACTTTTTTCTATTTAGTTTTTGGCGGGCAACTTTTCGACAGTTGAGGGCAGTCGTCGTGGCAGTAGCGTCAGCAGCAATCCAACAGTGATTACTATCGATTCGACAAGTTGCGAATCGTGACGCCACTGACCGGGCTGCAAGGAAAACAGGAAAGTCATATTGCTGACAGCAATCCCTCATACAAACGTACACACACAAAGTCACACGGCGATACAGACATACACAAAGCAATTGAAGATGATCGACTTCCGGTGAATGTCAACGAAATCGGGTGCTACAACGTCATCTCCTTGAATAATGCCAGGGAGCGCTCCTCCAGTAGAAATGGCAGGGTAGAAGTCCCTCTTAGATCGTGGACGAGCGATCATTGAAGAATGTTACCGACACCCGATGTTTAAGACCAGCTAAAGCGGGAGCACCCTCCAATGGCAGCTTTCTTTTCAATGTCGCCAACAAATAGGGGGAGGCGGTTATGGAAGTGAACGAGCTTGGCAGCGGCAGTGCAC
>MNPL01010738.1:39674-73670 GCA_002081605.1 Tropilaelaps mercedesae
TCTCAAACTACTTACAACTAACGATCGACAAACCACTCGGCAGGCGTATAACATGAGGCGCTTAAACCGACGTCTCACTATGTCAAAACTACACCACGAAGTCTGAAGTGTTGAAAACAACGGAATGCACAATGTTAGCATTGAGCGTTAAATGAATGAGTACTGTTTCATCACAGCTACTACGACGACCCTGTGAGCTGCCGTTCTAGTGCTGGCGACCTCATGTTGGTTACCTGAACCGTGCCGGACTTCTGCTGTCAGCGGTGGGTCGACGCACAATCAGCTCGGCAATCCAGCACGGCTGACAGCCCCCTGGCCAGCAAACGAGCACCGGACGTCATTAATTGTGACGTGAATAAACCAGACACTAGTTGCGTTGTATGCTTGTCCTTTCCTAACAGTTCCTCTCGTCGCTTGGTCCCTTGTGACCAAACCCAGCAATAAGGATTAACCGTCCTGCTCGGCAAAGCGTTTGTTATCTAAGTATGTTATACCTTGCAATGAACGTCTATTGTCACCTACTTAAGTATGTAACACTCGGTGGTGAATGTTCATCCAAAATATAACGAGGTATCGTGTTCGAAGACTTCGGGAAATCAGCTGGTAGATGTATCGGAGAGCATTTGCTAAACACGAGGTGTAAATAGCAAGCCCCATTATATGGCGTTGAATTTTAGTAAGACGCTTTAATTAGAGTTGTATTACGTGATCTGTAACATATAGAAAATCTCTATCAATTGCACAAATAGTATTATTCAGCGAATTTGTCCTCTATATGCGGCATATCTGGCTGAAAACGGTTGAGTATTGGAATTCCCGGAAGTTGCATTGGTAGTTTGCAACGAATGCTCAGCTTTCCAGACCAGGTTCATCAGCTTACTAACTATTTTAGATGGAATATGTCCTTGTTATGCCTTAGCGCCATACACAATGCACGGTCACTGCTTCGTAATGCCACGAGAAATAAGGGAAGCGGACAACCTTCCTTCGTAAGCTAACTATGCCATGGTATCATTGTTGTATCCGTTGGTAAGTCTGTAAATATTACAGGATCGTTATTGCTTGACCAGTGAATCCACTCTCCTATGTAACATACTACTATAACGAATGTTATCCTACCATAATTTGGCCTACTAGGAGGTCTTCACAAAGATGATACGCCAATGACATATTGCAACTGGTAATATTATTTTTATTGCCCGTCGTTTCCAAAGGTCTAGCCAAGTTCATTAAATTCGCTTTCTCCTTATATGCTCTGTTTCCGCAAAGAATAAAACAGGAAAAATAGGCAAAGATCAGCAGCATCGTGTGAGACATAAGTTAGTTCAGCGCGTATCTTGATATCCTTATCGCTGCTGTTCACAGCACAATCGTACTGGCAGACAACCGTGTGAGACACCGTCGAGAATGGTGAGAGTGCCGTAAGGTGGGGTGCGTCCCCTCTGGTGATGGAATGTAGCTGCTGGTGAATTGTTGGCGTTGCGGTTGTATTGTGATAGTGTAATTTCACATTCGCCGAGTGAATAACGTTGGTCTGCAAGTTTCCAGAGGGAAACTAAGGGTGGACGACCTACTGTAACATATGTTGTGCTAATCTAACCTAGTGAAACAGATGAGAGCAGTGACATACAAGTGGACGGGGTTTGATTCTTCGCTCGTTTTACCCCCCTTGTCTCTGTATTCATGGCCCTTTTGCGGTGGTTCACAGGCATAAGCACGAGCGCAAGCACACACCAACACATACACGCAAAATCATATGCTCGTATGGACACAAAAGATATATCGTGTTCTAGCAAATACTTATTCCAGATAGCGTGTGTGGACGTGTAATCAACGCAGTTAGTGTGTACTAATAACATCTAATATGGGGAAAATAAGATTATGAAGCAACCCTCCTAACAGGTGAGACTCTGCGTAGGTATAATGCATATGTAAGTTCCATACTTTTCTTAATATATGTATTCAGGTAAATAGCTTCAATAATGAACAATAGAGGAAATTCATATCGATTCTATGTTGGCGTGTACGGTCTCAGCTTATCAGCGGTGAAAATAATACGGTCACAAGAATGTCATGTGCTCTAATGAAGTGGAACAATTAAAAATTTTGTTTGGTAAAAGCTGTCTGGGATGAAAATTGAAAATCGCCATGCTAGGCCGATGGGTGGGACATAATGATAGGTGCATCGCACGACCAACAGCGACAGCCGATAAAGCGCACCTGCTTATAAACATTATTTTAAGTTCAAATACTCTTTAAAAAAATTATATATATGTATATACATTGTCACTAAGCTTCATTACTCAGCACGGAAAAAGCACTGCAAATCCCGCTAAGATTACGCGAGTGTTCTAACTGTCACGACCAAATGCACCATTTCGAAATATAATAATCTCTTACTAACACGACAAACACGAAAGTTGATGTCGATTGATTAGTTTTAGAGGTGGACCATATACAGTGTAGAAAACTTTCTAACCTTTTTTGTTTCTTTGGAAGGCGTGAACTATCAGGGTGTTCCTGAAGAAATGCATTACACTATATATTTCTACTCGCTGCGCACTTAGCGACGCGCTACTTCGTTCCGATTGTATGCCGTTGGATTAAATAGATAAAAGGCAGGCTTTTTTCTGCTCAATCCGAGCACGAACGGGATGTCCTATGCTATGTGATCCGTTTGATATAGGTTTTGTGATCTAAGTAAAATTTTGCAAGCTTTTTCCATATGGGCGGCATAAATCGAGTTCATATATAGAGGGGATGGAAGACAATGGAAATAAATCTTTTTTTAAATATAAAGCAATATAAAGATGAACCAACTTGATCAGCTAACCGAAGAGTTTCACCACTTTCGGTAATTTGAGTGGCCTGATATCAGCAGAACCGTCTTTGAAGGTTCGATGACAGCTTCTCGCTATTCTCTAACTCGTTTCGGTTGACACGTTGGGTAGGCACATGGTCAACTCGTATGACTCCCCAGGTGATGCAACAAGAGCGGAAAGAGCCATATAGAGTAGGATCTTCTTTAGAGACATTTTCTACTGTTTAACTTCCAAAGTCAATGATAGGACGGTAAGTCCCATCTTAATCGACGTTTATATTATGTAGTACAGGCTCCAGTGCAGCACCCATTCGATAATTGTACAATAGCATGTCTTCTGATCTCGAGCGTTTGGAGGAATCTTTAACGTCGATATTATAAATTGGACTACAGTCACTTAGCATGATACTGTTGAGGAAAAACGAATTTCCGTGCGCGTTTCCAACAGAGGGAAAAACAGGCGCCGATGAGGTAGAGCCTTGGCAAAGCACTATAAATCTTAAAAGAATCTAGAATAAGGTACTCATTTTCGCTAAGAATGGTCGGGTCACCCGAAATATCTACATAAAAGCTCAAGACCTCGATGTAAACTACCCATTGGTAAAATGGTGTGCGGTTGATGGCATCCAGAAAAACGATAACCGACCGCCTGGTGCATACAATGAAAACATATGAAAGAGACCTCGCGCTATTAGAACGATTTAAACTCACCAAAGAAAAAGTGAAGACCTCGATTTTAAATGATTTTTTTCGCCAGCGACGACGGAAGTCGCCAAAAATGGATATAAAAACTATTGTCCCATACATTTTTTAGTGATACTCAAAGTGTTTCCAAAGAATTTCAAATGTACATGAAATATACAAAACGCTAGAGCGGTGTGCTTTTCCATATATATACCCAGACGAAGTTGATCTCATCCAGTATAAAGGAACTGCTTCACATGTTGTCCAAGGCACATCACGACATTATGCAGTATTATGCAGGTTTGGTTCCTGTACAACAAAACTCTGAGGTTTTTAAACTGCCCG
Organism: Tropilaelaps mercedesae; assembly: GCA_002081605.1. Classification (NCBI taxonomy): domain Eukaryota; kingdom Metazoa; phylum Arthropoda; class Arachnida; order Mesostigmata; family Laelapidae; genus Tropilaelaps; species Tropilaelaps mercedesae. Next base: position 43,525 of record MNPL01010738.1, read on the forward strand.
TTGGCGATGGGGTAAAGCTATGATTGTCATTTTTGCATTTATCAATAATCATTATATGACTCTATAATCCACCTGAAAGCGTTTTGTGGTTTTATCACCGATTTACTCTAAGAACAAAAAAATACAAAAGGTATTTCAATCGGAACATACAAATATAATTTAGGCGAATATTGCATTACGCGTTAGCTCTATACCAAGTAGATTATTATTCGTACTCTCCATAGCTCTTAATTGAAGTCCTTTTCCTATCTACAGCTGTAAATTTCTGTCAGTTCAGTCATTTAATGTATGAAATTCAAACACGCCAACTCAGCTAGTCTAATTTTGCTGGATTATAACAGGCAAATCTCAATGTAGAGACTATATCATTGAACAGGCGGACAGCGCCTTTCTAAATAAACCGCAACACTAGGCAAAATTAGTTGAAAAAATAGCTTTGGGGCGTAAGTCCAAAGATTTTACTGTTTTTACTTTGTCGCCCTCTTTTTAAAAAAGGGCGACAAAGTGGATGGCATTCCTTTTATGCCTCTCTCCACCTTAGGTGAGAAGTCCATCGTTTTCGGCGCTTTTTGTGTTCTTCTAATGACTGAGAAAATCATGTAGATAGATTTTTTTGCCTTGCGGTTTGATTACGCAGGTTCATTTGCTTTTCTGCATGCAGTTGTCATCATCATAACATGCTATCTACTTCATAAGAAGTGATGCTAGTGTGTTTTACTTACTTGTATGTACTACTTCCACGCAACACTAGCAAGGGACTGAAACATTCAACGGCATAAACATGCCGCATACCGCTAGCTGTTACGCTGTGCTTGCTCTCGGCGCTCTGCCTGGTGCGATGTGGAATTAGAACTTAGCCGACTAACTGGCCGAGGTGGAAGCGTGTTTGCATCATTTTGTATCTAAATATATTTTTAAAGCTGGCCATCAGCCAACATTTAACGTCCACGGTAGCAGTTTTGCATTACTTCGTAAGACGGACCCCATATAAATGTAAATGTGCACCGGCGGGGATCGAACCCGTCTACGTGTCTCCTCCAGTCGCAAAGCGCATGCGAATGCACCAAGCCACCGAGCTCGATATCAATTTGTATCTATGCTACTCTGACTCTACTATGGTTAGTTTCGTCACACAAACGAAGTTCGGCCTTTCTGACCGGGCACCGTGAGAGTCGTTTGCGACTAGATCTCCGGCCTTAACATTCAGGATTCGACGCCATGAAAAGCCGAAAAAATGCAGGTGTTGTTTCAAACACCATGTCGAATTCGCTTTCACTTTAATTGCCGGCAGGCGGAGGGGCTGTTTACTACCAGGCTGAGTGTTGGGAAAGGCGCATGGCTGAGCACTGAACGTTCCGACAGACAATCAGCAAAAGTAGAAAAAACATCATGGGAAAACCACAGGCAATAAGCAGACAGACAAGCCGTTGGTCATGCGGAGCTGGCGATCGCGACCTGGTTTTCTGTGACGGTCGAGGCCACCGTCGCGACTACCCCGACAACTACAACGAGATCTTATCCTTCGGTAATGCTGAAAGAAATCTGCTTCCACGGTTAGCGACTAATAATGACTACGCAGAGCAGGTAGTTTCTGTACACTTGCGTTTACAATATCACCAAACACTGTGGGTTTGGCGACCAGGGATGAGCTGAGATGAAGCGAGCTCCCAGGCGGATTGAGCATGGTGGTCGGGCTAGGCCTGTGCTGGTCTGACGGATACGACCAACAGAAAAAGAAGCAGAAGCTGTGAATTTGCGATTCACCGCCAAAAACTGACACCTCAACAGCACAAGTGTGGAAAAATAAGCGCGGTGGCTCCCTTGAGAACGAAACGGAGGAAGAGGACAGCACGATTGAGCGCGAATGATTATTGTCTCCCCGTCGTATAGCCGCTTCTAGTGCTACTGTAGTCGACACCTCCGGTGGCTACAAAGAGGCCCGCAGAACGTTTTGCTGCAGCAAAAACATGCAGCCATCGTCAATAGCAGAGGGCAACGAATGCGATAAACAAGTAAATCCTAATATACAGATAGCATACGCGTATCAAAGCAAATGCTTTTTCGTTCTCATTGAAAAATGGAACGCGCGCATACCGGCATAATTTTATTGCCCCTGGCAGACATCCCGACACCTCCTATCCGTCTATCAGTCTTTATTAACCTGCTTGGCGTTCTTAATTCCAATTTTTGTATCGGCGTAAGCTCCGACCATCTGTGTCTTTAGCTTTGTTCGATACCAAACAAAACTTTCCAACAATCAACTGCGACCAAAAGGACGCAATTTATTGTCATATACTAATGTCAGCTATCCTTGCGCCGCGATTCAACCTCTGGTTATCTTCTTTGAGGCAGGAGAGGCTTTTCATCTCGTGTAAAATGCACTTTCTACGCAATGGTTGGGAAAGGCCAATTCAAACAATGATTTGGGGTGTTCAACCAGATCATCAGATATATTGTCTTCTCTAAGATCATTTATTTTTATTGGGCGCTATATTCGCCTGCTTCTTTTCGTATATCTTAAGAAGACTTTTGCAACAGGCCAACCAACTGACATTTTGTGATTGCAGGGATGGTCAACTTATTGGCCTACCTTTTGTGAAATCAACGTTACTCAATCGGAAACGTTGACATCGGCTGGTTGGAGCACAAGGAGAAACTTGCAAGAAGTGTTAAGTTGAAATACGTTTGCTTAGTTTTCTAGAGGGATGACACATTTACGGTAACTCTATTATTTATTTTCTTATCCTAAAAGTACAGATTGTGTCAAATTTTTTTAGTTTCTATTGTCATAGTGCATAGCGCGGCACACATATAACACTTATAAACTATGTAATAAATCAACACATTGGTAAACTTATGGCTAACAACGATTCGTTGCAACCATGTACAACAGAAATGAGGGCATTTTTTCCTCTTCTGTGTGGTGTGCGATGCCTCATCCGGGTTTGATATCATCGCCTGTGAACACTTTCATCTTCATTGGAATTTAGAGCATCATTAACTGCTACACATCCAGGCTCATGTGAAATTACGAATATCGCTATGGTTGTAATAAAGACGTGGTAAATATTGTACGAAAATAATGTGAAGTCCAAAGCTGAACAAATTCGACTGCCTCGCGCTTTCAGATGAGAGACATGGACGGATCTACTAATGGACTCGTTAGTGGTTAAATGCACCATAAAAAGTCAGCCATCCCCTGACTCAATACGGTTAAAGAACACAACCAGACAAAAATTTTCTCACGCCATGCTAGAACACCTCACGCACATTACTTAGCCGTTGATGCCATATTCGCACACAAATACATGAAGACTGCATTTTGCTTAAAGTCATCACGAAGAAGCTACTTTTTAAGTACAAGCACTACGAGGCGTTATGCTTGGTTCAGTTTACCCGAAATGTGTTATATTACTATCGTCAGGGTGACAGGGCTTCAGTGGTTGCGTAGCAGTTTTTCTTTCGCAATCGCAATTGCCAGCCGCATTCACGTTTGGACCAGTTGACATAGCGGCAACCTTATTTTGCTTTCCAAAGTCCGCGTTACCTGTAGAGCTTATTTTTTTTAAAATTCTCATCTTTTTCGGAGAGTTTCTCAAAGAGCTACCTCACTGTGCGAAAATGTGTTTCTCAACACTGCCGTAGTTCACAACAGATAAGAGGTAGGAGAACTATTGCTCCGAAAAGCAAAGCGTCCATGAAGAAACTTAGCATATCGAAAGCCATCGACATCCTGCAAAAAGAAGCAGCGACATCCTGCAGACAGGACTTCTCCATCTTAGTTTGTTGCTGGAAATGCACCATCGTAGAATGCCTTACTGCTCCCAACAGGATCGTCTATTGGTTGTTGTCTCGCGGCTAACGCGATCGATACAACTATGGTTGGGTGAATCCAGTCAAACAATAACACTGAGAACAGCACGTAAAATGATAACAGTATATATTCGTTTTTAATAACATATTTTTATAGATAATGTCACACCACTGCGACATACGATAAGTCATAACCGAAATGGACCGTTGAATCTAAACATTATGATGTTTGCGCCAAATATGGAAGAAGTAAGTGCGATCTACTCTGTTAAATTAAACCCAACTCATAGAACGCCGTAGACGCTGTTACGAACATAAGATGACTAAGAAACAATACGAGCCCTATGTTTTACTAAGAATACCGAAATAGTCGAACGTCATTCCATAATAGACGTTGCAGAACGATACAGATTGTTACACGTATTCTATAAACGCCTCTAGGACAATTTAACGTATACTGTTTGAGTACATAGCAGGATCGCTTTGTTCGTAACTTATCAATAAATATTTAAGAGAAGTATGTAGTGAATTCCTAAAACACAGTTGATTTGTCGCCCGGCAAGGGTTCTGCTGTGCTGTCCAATGTGTACCTCTAGTCAAGACTCCGAAAAGCTTATTGATAATTTACCCAATATTCTGTCATACCTACTAAGCTACCAGGGTACTTTATTTTGCGTAAATATGGCCACATTGGTTCTAGTAATGTCACAATGTATAAATCCACGCACTTGGTTCGCTTAGGCCTCTGATCTTGTCTCATCGTATTGCTCTGCGGAAAGGAAATGTATTAGAGCATCCATCGTTATGAAACCAACTACCTAAGAATGACCTATGATGCGTGTGTTCTCCAATACGTTGATACGCAGCCCATATTGGAGATATCTAAGAATGCAGCACGCACTGCTTGTATACAACACATTATATATGTAAAGTGAAATAATAGACTATATTTTACACTAATATACTTTGAAAAATAAAAAAAATCATACAATCAGTTTTTTAACACTCCAACTGATCGTATATGTTTTATTTTCGTGTGGCTTGTAGGTGTAAATGAATACCGCTTGTATTGTAAGGAATTCGATTATTACAGCCGCTGAGATACCCGTTTCCATATGTAGGCATTGCTCCTAGTGCTCATAGTGGCATATATCCTTAAGTTCTAATACATTCAAGATCGTGAACGCCATGAAACGTTATTTTGCCTAGTAAATTTTCATTGCTAACACTTCCAATGCAGCGAATGGTACTATTGTGAATTTTCCATTTGCCCGATTTTCCGTTGAATGTCCTTTGGAATGTACAATGCTTCTTTTCCAATACCACCACACTATGTGTGTCAGCATTACAGGGCTGCTCATAATAAACTGAGCACTGTGTCGTTCACTAAGGCAGCTTTTCTATGACTCATTCACCATCACCAACATTATTGAGAACAACGTCTCCATCGGTGGTAACATTAACAGCAAAGATCCATAAGACATTTACGCAGGTTCTACATGCCGTAGGCCAAGTGACCTCAGAAAACTTTACAAGGAAAAGGCGGGCTGCCTCAAATACAATAATGTCATTTAGTGGTTGCGTCACTATTTAGCCTGTAAAATTCGCGTACCGTCAACGTGTGCCTCTACTACTCGTGTGTCGTTGTGCTATTCAACGACTGTGGTGTGGGGTGGATTAATGATATTGCGCTGAAACAATGATAACGCCACAATTGCGGCGATGGGGTCCAGGTTCTTCTCTGTCGGTGTGTTTGTGTGTCGCAGTGTTACTCGTACTGCTCTTGCCATCGGTGAACCTTTATATGAACGCCAATACCACCATAACCGTTGTACCCAAGTTGACGTCAGTTCTGAACAATGTTTGTGCTAAGTAACACTTAGCGAAGAAACCAAATAAATTTAGTGGGATTGTTTCGAGTCAAGCTTACTTTGTGTGACTTACCACGTGTGTGAATGTTTTCTGTATTCAACGGGAACGCACAGGCATGAACCTAATTAATTTTTCTCTGCCATCTCAACGCTAAGCATTTTGGACATGGCTATTGCCATTTCCTAAATGCCTGAAATGGAGATCATTGCCCACTTGTATTTCACCCGCAACGTAGCAACTTTAACCCTGAATGCGTCTATAAAAGTACAAACAAACCGATTCGAACGGCCGGGGTCCGGTTCTGCTACGAAATTGAAATTATTTGAACTTTAATTCCTACGCGTCAATACTGTAAACAGTGATCTATAGCCGGTAATAAGAAGAAAAAAGGATACTCCAATTTCTCAATGGCAACATGTGCACTATAGATAAACAGGCTGTTATACAGGCCGGACACTCCGTTAGTACACACCATACGAGCGTATCGCCTTTTAACGACCGATCAATAGAACCTCAGTGCGGTAAACGCTGTCTAGATACCAATATCTACAACAAAATAAAAAAAAAATAAAAAAGATACAGTATAACTATACTTGGGACATTGATAGCTATTTTGGTACTCGGTGTTAATATATTTATAGATTGCTTTCGATAGTCAGCACTATTTCGTAACCTCAAACGGGCCCAACACTTTAATTACTTCTTTTTTATAACTAAACCAAATCTATGATTTCCATCACTGACCTAATCTTCAAGTGATAACCGGGTCCACACAACACGTGTAAAATCCACTGTACTACAGTGCGTTCGACTATTGTCAGTTTTTTTCACCACTATCGATCGTCAACATTTACCGACCACAGGACTATTAATTGCAACGCCATTGATACCGAATAAAGCGGTTTTCCGCGCCAATGGCTTCACAGAGTGAGGACATCAGCAAAAATATGTATTTAATCGTATGTATGATAGTACGTATACAAGATATGCACAATTTTAATCAATATTTCCGCGACTTTATAAATATCCTTTATGCTCTTCGTTTCAGTGTCTACTTTCAGGTTTTCACATAATGCGCAGCTATCTAGTCATCTGGTCTTTCGCATGCATTCCTTACGAGTTGAACGTACACCATTCACCAGACACATTCACCATTTTCGATGTTAACGTAGTATTAATCAAGTACGTATGTTCTAAACTGTGTTGCAATGGTTTTGTCTTGCTTCGTCGATTTATCTCGGCCTCCGCCGCTTCTTATTTGGCCCAGCATTTTTTTTGTTTGAATTACTTTAACGAAAACCTCAATACTTGTCATAGTAATGGAAATCACTGCAATAAAAGCAGTTAAGGAATCGTTCCATGGGTCACACCACTAGGTTTTAGAGTCTATAAGAAAACACATTAAAAAATGACCCGTTTTAAATAGAGTTAGAAAAACGTAATAAATCGATCCGGGAGACCAAAAGGTCTCTCTAATGGTCTTCTTTATATAACGAAAAAATTTAAAGTTAACCATGATTGTCTAATAATCACTGATATGACTGTACAGCGCCTAAATGCTTTTCTGCTTCTACTTAACTGTAAATGGTCATCATTTTGAAATCTCTAAGATTTCCTAAAGTCACACGGCGAAACGTTTATATTGGCGTTATTATGGCTACTTTATCTTCCGTTAATTCTACATTGTGTTTCTGACATGGACAGTTTAACCGACAATACAGACGACTGGATGTCGCTTGATCAATGGAACACGTACCCAATCGTATGGATATAATAATCGTGTTTACTCGTTTCATTTATGTTTCCATCCAGCTGCTTTGGCTACAAATCTATGCTTATGATTACACATAGCAAATATTTGAATTTCTGACACTTGCTTTTTAATACTGTTCAATCTCGGCTACTATGGGTATAAGAGTAGTTATTTATGATTACTACTATCAAGTGATGGTATACCGATGTAGCCCACTATGAAATCGAGTCCTACAGACAATCGATGAAGCTGGGCAATCTGAAGTGTGATAGCACTACCCTTAAACAAGCCGCTGAATATTTGCAGGCATGCAAAAACACCGCGATAAGAGGGGTTTCTTTAGTTCGCTGGCATAATCGTCAACTTTAGAATTTGTGATCTCTGCAACCAAACTAAGCCTGTCTGCGCTTACGTAAAACGCGAAGCACGCTCTCTGATCCTCATACGCGTTTTCCATTTAACTGAGAAGCTCACACGTAATGCATTATTTACGTGTAAAAGAGACCCGCAAGGCAACCCAGCCGCGTTACTACGAGGATCTCTTCTATACAATGCAACTTGTGTCTCTCCACCTAAAAAACAACCTCGGCCACTCGGCCACTGACAGCTAAGTCACCGTTTGTCAAGTCAGTACATCATCCACGTTTTAAGTAAACATCTGTGATTACATTTTTGTTAACGTTCAAGAAATCACTTGCTATTCGTTTCTTTTGGATAGAAAGCAACGTTATGCTAATATCTGTAAGTGCAGAAGTATACGCTACACTAGTCACTGGCAGACGCCACATTATGCCTGAACCCCAGGCGCTAGGGTGCTCCGCAGACAACACCGAAGTGCTGCTGACTCCGCAGAGCCAATAGAGACTCTTCATCGACCTTGGCGAAACCCAAAGTTGATAGCCACAGCCCTTGCTTGTGAAGAATTTACAAATCTCTATTGGTGAAGCTTGTTGGTTTATATTCCTTAGACTATTTCTATTCTAATGATAATTAAATCGAATAATTATTTCATAACGGCCAGTATTCGTCGTGAGTTCGGTTACATTAATTATCGACCATTGCCTTTGATAATTGTTTGATCTTGTGCAGTATTTTGGGGAACCAACTCGTAGGTTTGAGATTTGAAACATTTTCACATAAAAAATAGATTCACTTGCGACAAATGCATTTAAATCATTCATTCTTCCAACTGAGTGATTAAGGTATTTTTGGGCAATTAGTGAGCAACAGTTAATTTTAAAGATTCAAAGTAATTTTGTTTACCATGATGTTGAAAATAAATAAGACGTAGCAAGTGGATTTCTCTGCAATTAGGAGCTACTACTAACCAAGTCCCCTTTTATTTAAGTTGCTTAGTGTAAGCTACGATAACACATGATAAAAATGTTTTAAGATCACGATGGGGTTGCTTTAATGTATTTGCAGTAACTAATCAACAATGGAAGCCATGCTGTGTCACGCAAATTTTGTAAAACGTTGCCAAATAGCTAGACAAAATTGTTCGCTAGTTTGGTTACAAAGTTGTTAATACAAAAATATCTCTCAACTATAACGTCTTAGTTTGCCTGCGCGCATAGAAGCAGAGTGCTCTAGGGACTTTCTATAAATGCACGGTAATAATGAATAAATATTGCACTTTACCGTAAATATTTTAAAAAAGTGATCGTCTTCAAAATACGTTCGTCACATTATAGAAAAACAGAATTAGGCTTTATGGTTTCAAAATTTATGGTTCAATAAACACGTTTTTGTCGGGACGATTTTTACTCCTTTTTCAAAAATACAGGTAATTTCAACCCATTTGTAATTGCACTGATTCTGCCAATTTCTTTATTTACCTTGTGTGGAGCGAAGTCACGACATCACTTGGATGTAGATCAATTTGTTCGCCTGTTTAAAGAGAACTGTCAATGTGTAAAGTGTAGGTGTCTTAGATTTGTTCAGACGATAGCTGATCTCAGTTAGAATTTTTTAAGATCGTATTGGCCCAAGAATTTCTTCATGACGTTATTATCCGAGATATTTGTTGCTTTTTTTATCCGTAGCATCACGGAAAATATCACTGGGATTCAATAAGACATTGCTATATGCCAGACAGCCGGTAAAGTTCTTGCTCTATTTTCAGAAAGATCTTCAGGTAACCCAGATTCTGTCCCTTGTGGCTTTTTGAAAACAGGAAATTGTCCCGAGACCATAAGCACGATTGTGAACAACACTACACCCGTGATCAGCGAATACAGTTTTTTGTCCAGATTTATCCGAAAATGTGATCGAAAACTGATAAATAGAATCAATGTTTTTAAAAAATGTTAAGTGACACCAGATATCTTGAAAAAATCACAAATCTCTATTAGGAACTTCGCTGGATAAGAACAAATGATTACTTTTTTAAATTTTTTCAATGACAATCTTATCACAGGATCAGTGAACATTGAGTTCCTGCATCGCTGTGCATGTTACCATATGTCAATTAAATTCACTTGACTGATCACTGTTGATTCTGAATTTTGTGCGTTCCCCATTTGACCGCTACTTTAGATGACTTACTATAGCTGAAACGTCATCAATGGAAAGCAAGGTTGAGCACGAATTAACCAGAATTAACGTTGCTCAGACGTCCCACGGCTTTTTACGTGTTTAGATCTCTGTAGCGAAACAACATCGCCGCGAGCTGAGGCTGAAATTTTGACCAGTGTCAGCCATTTGTTATCCAACGACGGCTCCATTCTGAGGACGTTGCTTATCTTTCTTACAAATCATGAGAAACTGCCCATCGGTTTGGAGTCGGCTGGTTAGCACACCGCCTTTAAATTTCTGAACGGAATGAGAGTGAACGAGCACTTTGATACCCCAGGGCCACCGGAAAACGTCTCGCTGTCTCGCTGAATTTCAATGTGTGGAGTACTAAAAGAAAAGGACCAAGAGAAATTAAAAAAGAAGAAAACGAAGCCGAAATTGCAATGGTCGATTGCCCTTCGCATAAAGATCGCAGGCCCGTGGAAGGAACTGAATAAAATGGAAAATATTTATACGAGAGAAATCATTCGACATTGGCTTAGATTGCGAGCCTTTCTCTCAAATGACTCGGTTTAATTCCACTTTCAATCTGTTTTAAATAAGACTCAAGCCAAGTCACGCAATTGAATTGTTTAAGATAGCCGTGGGAAAGAGATTGCAAGGCAAACGCGCAGAGGGGCGTCGCCAACTCCACTCGTGCCCGGTATTATACATATGTTGTTTTTGCGCTGAACTACAATAGATTCCATTTCAATTTGACAACGGAATTGAGACACCCGTTGCTTTATTATTTCCAGACGACACTCGTCTCTAATGCGTCATGCTTGCTTTTGTTTCTTGGTGAACATCAGTTGGGATTGAACAACATGGCACAAAAGGAAACATTGACATTCTATATTCTTAGAATAATGGCAGGATCCCGCTTGTATTTGACACGGTGACAGCATTATTATTTTTATAGTTCGTTATTGTTTGATTTGTGCACCTAATTGATCGAATTACCTTTGTTGGGAACCATCCAACAGGCCCAGACTAAAAGTAGGCTAGCAATGGCAATCAATGGCTTTAGCTTATTCTTCTCTTCGCGCTTGTAAAGTGATGACTGGGCCCAAGCGCGAATCATGCTTGTATCGCTTTTATCTATTCCCTTGGTCACATTTGTATTTAGTCATATGAATTTGGCATTATCGCTACCGTAGTGTGCCAGAAAGGGAAATCAAAGGAACGTAGATTGAGCTCTTGTCGAGCCTTCTGAGCTTCCATCCATTATAACAACGATGCCTTTGTAGATATGAAATTAGGAGACAACGTGCTTCTTTGCATACTTTGTATGCTTTAATAAAATCGTCTTTCTTAACCGAGAACAAGACTTGCTAAACTTGGTTCCCCTAAGCCAAAGTAGATGATAAAACATCATCAGTGATTTCCATCAGTTATGAAAGAAAAGTATTGTAAAACTTTATCAAAAGATTATTTTCACAAAACGAACGGGTGAATCAATTTTGTTAATCCTCAAAGTAACCTCCATGATTAAACGTCTAGAGCATACCAAAGATGTTTCAGATACCTCTAGCCAAAGCTTGCTATTTTTGTAGACTGAGCAGACTAACGAAACCGCTGAAGTTCTTCGATTTCGTTGCAACCTAATAAATATTATGTGAAAGATATTTTTTTATTACCTCTAAAGTTACTACACAGTAGTTCCAAATACTGAGTCTATGGTCGACGTGTTTTCACCAAGGTGAATTCGAGCTTGTGTGTGAAATAATGGTAGTTGAGCAAGATTTAGACCAGCTAGTCCTAGATCAAAACACTAATCGAAGCAAAGAAATCATCGTTGTACGCCATAAGCAATCACAATTTGAGGCGGGGTATGACCCAAAAACCGGTAACAACGCCGCATCATAAGACAAATGAAAATCTGCTTGCAAATCATTATCTGCACCCATTTCCGCCTCTGATTATGAATGGATATGATGGCACCTGCATAAATTCATATTCGTCGCGCGTCCACCCACGCGTCGACAACTCCATCGCGAAATCAGCATTTTTTATTGCATTTTTTAGATAGCGATTTGGCGGTCAGTATGACAATATTTATTCCTTAACCCTCAGCGTTTTTATACACACAGACGTCTACATATGCCTACAGATGTACCTACATATGCAGTGTAGGGGAAACAAGAAGGGATGGTTTCAATAGAATTTGGTCTATAAGGTCACCAGGTAAAACAGAAATGGTGCCATCAGCTGTAACGCGAAGTCGCTCATATATCGATGTCATGGATATTTGTACACCGGTAAATACTTATACACTTATGCATCGTAGATTCGGGAAGAGATCGTGCGCTCGGCTATCTTTAATTGTCCCTTTGCTAGTCGTATTTGATAAGGCTCATAATATAAATGTTTTGCCATTTACCATTGCCAAGGGCAAATATTTGCACTTGGAGTTCTTTTACGTGTACAGTCTCACTACTGTTAGAAGATCATGTCTTGTTGCTACCATGTTGTCGCCCAGGTGTCTTAGGAGAAAAACGCTACAAGGCTTTATCCAGAATCAAACGGTGAATTATTGTTTTGGTCTTCAACTATTGCTTGAAAATGGGCTGCCAGTTTCAGTTCACATCTATCTAATAATGCTAGAATTACGACTACACTTTTCGGAAATAGGATTAATCGTTATTATACGACAAATCATAACGGTTGGTTAGCTCAACTATAAACTAGTATATACATGCATAATCAAGATATAATGTTTACGATCTATTCTATTAATATGGCCATGCGAAGGACGGATGGAAATAGATGTATGAATTATATGCTGATTGGACGTTAAACTTTTTCGGCCATCCAACAGCGCTCATCCTCCGCTTCCGTAATCTTGCCTCGCCTTAGCTACCGGATCTTAATGGTACAACTATCTATCATTTTTCTTACGTTGATGATGATGATGCCTATTACTATAATTATGCTCGACGGATGCACCGTACGTTTGGCGATAATATTACCAGTGGTAACAACAACAACAATATAGCAAAGTTCCCGCTCTTAGTTGCCTCTGAGCAGTCCACTAGTATCGGTCAAAAGCAAACGGCGATCGTCTAAACTGCCATATTGTTGACGTCCTCATCATGGTATATACAAATATGACCGGTACATATATGATAAAAATGTACCGGTTAAAAAAACTAAAAAACTATGCTCAATTTGCATAAACATTAAGAATCACATTCCAACGCGAAAAGCTCGGCCGGTGATTTGCTATTCTCTCCGGATCACGGGTGCTTTCGGCTGCTGTAGACGGCATGGTTTACGAGCCAAGGTTTTTACAAATAGTCTTGTACACTGCAGTTACACACATGGCGGCTAGCTGTCCCGAAAACCAATAATGGAAGTAGCTCCTTAATGACGCTGCGTTGCTTTACCGCATGCCGAATATTTTTGTCTTTCAGTCTCGGAAGCTCGCCAAGACGGTGTTGTCGATGACGCTGGATATTGTTGTTGGCGCTTGTGCGGGGTTCAAGATGCGCGAGGGCGCTTGTAGCCTCCCTGGAAGCACATGCCGCTAACTGAACATGACGACGAGTCGTAATAAAAATAAGATCATAAAAATAATAAGCAGAACGAGGATGAAAGCTACTCGAATTGTTGACAACAATGACACTCTCGCGATGCTTGTCTTGATGCTAGTGCGTACGTACGCTAAGGATAAGGCGGCGGTAAAAAGAACGGTTGATGGTTGTTTTGGAAACTATAATGCGATTCTATTGAGTGCCTTGACAATATGTGGTGGTGATCACCACGCAACGATCGTGATAGCCACGCCAAAAAGTAGTCTAGTTAAACCCAGTTGCAAGATATCAATCGGAAGTGAACTAGATGCAGTAATCTGTTTCGTGCACGTATGTGTGTCTCTATGTTTGAATTAATGTTTTCAAAAACAGAGTAATATACAACGAATATTATAATGTATTGTGTATAAATAAGCGCCATAAGATCTATCTCATGTGTTTACGGATCTCGTGTAATGCCAGAGAATTCTCTTACAAATTGTTTTTAAATCTGTCTAAAATTGTCTTAAATCTGTTGATTCTGTTAATGGGAAGCAAGTCAGCATTTTTCATTTTGCTGTTAGCTTCTCGTGGTTTTGATTTAAAGGCGCTATTTTTGAATGAATCAAGGACAGGACGAATTCCCACGAGTAGATAATGCATTGTCTAATATTTAAACATTATCAAAAATATATTATGAAGGGCGTAAGTGACTTCCAACGACCGAACACTAAAATCATAAAATTATTGTGGTTAAAATGTTATAGATTAAGTGAATAGTGAGTCCGCTTTGCGATGAAGGCTAACGACTACCAACCACATGTTACACTTTTGCTGTCTTCCTTAAATTCGTTTCCTACATATCCTCAACAATCTGCTCAGAAAGTGGCCAGGCATCTCGCGCTGATTGTGGTAAGATACATCGCAAAAGTGAAGGGATGGTAATCTTCTCCAAGCATGGTAGTCTTCCCCAAAACACTTTTCCAAAAATGTAGCGACTGAACAACATAGTGTTGCCTCAAGCTCAATGAATATACAAAAGTGACAAACAACATGACAACATGTAATTTAATCACAAAGGACAGAAAATAGGACTGCTATGAACTGCTAAGGACGACCTCCCGCAGTTTTTCGTTAGAAAAGTGTAGTTGATTGTAGCTTTCAACTCTGACGAAAATATATTTTATCGACAATTTTTTAGTTGAGTGCCTCCTTTCACGAAAAGCGGCGTTAAGCCATCTACACAGCATGTACATCAACACATCAGATAATGATATGTCCTCTAAATACAATTCACACTAAATTTCTTAGCAAAAAATAACGGATTAGCGTTACCAAAGTCATACATAAAAGTGAAGTCTCCTGATTATTAGACGGCCTGATTTATTTATTACATTCATTCATTTAAACGACATTTCTACATTTCCTTTGGTGCTAAGAGCTGCACGAAACCAGAAGATTCGATTCATAGTTTCTTTCAAAAGCTCTTCGGATTTAACTTGTTTCATGGTCATATGCCAAGGATTCCGACGGACATTAGTGCTTATTTTCTTAAAACCTTGCTTCATCCTTTGCTTCATTTGCATAGGCACCTCTATCTATTCTATCCCACCTGATTCGAAAAGCCTAGCAAAAATAAAAGCCTATCTTGTGGGTTACGTTCACTTTTGTGCGTGGCGGAAATCAACAGGAAATATCGCCTATTAAAAATATCAGAGTTGAATGTTAAGATTAAGAAATTTACCACTACGTTCTGACTCTTTAACTTGAATCCTTTTAGGGCCATGTGTCATGTAGGAGAGTGTTACGTCAGCTGTTCCTGCATTTCTATGGACTCTTATTTCTCATGCGTATAGCACTCACCTCCTTTTATCCGTTAGTTCAACTAAAAGCGACATTGTTAATCAGATATCTAAGTTAGAAGTGGCTTATGCGATTATCATATCTAAGTTCGCCAACCCTTTTCTGCTCGACTTTCTTGCAGAGAGTGGTCTAAATTAGCTTAAGTTTATTATTCTCTACCTTTAATTTCATCTTGCATCTTAATTGTGCCTACGTTTCCGGGTAGTTTTTCTTCCCAAGAATCTTCAAGCCTTATTCTATTATGCTCCTAAAAGCAAAGAATAGAGGATAGCTTTCGTTATGCATTGCAGTAAGCATTCTTTGGATCACAATCCATGATAAATGATCTCCAGGTAGGTAGTCGTCAAAAACATCGAAAAACACATCTATGTGTTAAACGAGCGCGTAACACATTAAGACTATAGTGAGTGCATTTATATGTATCTTTTGCATCATATTTTTCTTTCCATAAACCATTCATCGCTCTCGATCGAATGCTTTAAAAACTATTCATATATGCATATTTACAAAAACCCAAGGCCCACGAATCATTAAAAAGCTTTAGAAAACTTTCTCACTGATTTTCTCCTGCTTTTTAATATCGTCATTATTGATGCAGTGCAATTTTATTGATTTACTTTCAAAACCCGCATTTAGGAAATTCTGGTGTCAGTTCGGATATGGAATAGTTCAGTCGTTAGCAATGAACCTTTTTATTGTGCTTCTAACCTAATCAAGCATCGTTAAGCCAACCAGCTTTTTCAAAAATTTTGATGTAGTTCATTCAATAATTGTATATACATAAAATTCAGTACGATTTCGTCTAACAAGTCATAAAAAACTCAACCTTTTGCATAATTATTGAACATAATTAAATGCATTCGCTTCATTCAAAGTCATCCGTGGCCAATGGGGTATAAATATATGTTTGCCATTTTCTGACTAAACCTACAAACTTCAAGCAGGACGGATTATGTACTCGATAGTGCCCGTAGAGTTTCCTAATGTGTTTAGAAGAAACTATTCAAACAGCCATCTTATTAAAGTGAGCGTATTAAAGAGAATTTCTGTTATAGCTTTTCAGTTAAAAGCAACGTACCCTTGTCTGCAGGACAATGGATTATGAACATACACGTACGATATGCATGACCACTCGGCCTCGGCAACAGTTTGTACACAATCCTTTCTTTTCTACGATAGACCGGTACCTTTGTCAACATGGTTATATTGTGAACGATTACGATAAAATTTTGAGTTCTGTACGCTCAAGGGAATCCCCCTCAAAATCAAGGGATAAGAAAGCTTACCATCAACAAGCGTGTTTGGATATGGGTTTGACACCGCAAACTGTCAACGCGGGGATTCTACACACGCAGCGTTGGTAACAACACCGCTATAAAAAAAATCTGCTTGACAGATCTCGTGTTTTGTGCTTCTTTTGCTGTTGAATAGATTGAGGTCAGCTTTCTAGGCATTTCGTACGCTGCATTATAGTGATGGTAATCATCACAGCTGTATTTAACAGACATCGCGATGTATAGTCATCAATAAAACGTCCGCGTGTAAACTTGGACCACCATTTCTGAATTTGAACTTAACGACTAGATTTGTCGACGCTGATCGAGCGTCAATGATTCTGCTTCAATTCGGACAGCCTCTCTCGTTTGAAATATTAATGTGATAAAGTAATTTTTATATCATTTTTATTAATTTTAAGAAAACCCTGCTTTATTGAAACATATGAGCATAATTGATAAGTATAGTAACTTGTAGCGCGCATAGTAACGATATTCGATGCAACTCGTGTAAATACTTATCGCGCTTATAATAACACCTTGTTCTATTTTCCTAGATGTTCGCATGGCTAGCTTAAGCGAAAACTTTAATAGTACATAAGTTGTGTGCTTTAGAATCCAAAATATCGCGCACATTCATTTACATGTAAAAGTGATTACCTTCCCTCTTCGTGTGCCAAATTCTAGCCATGATTCTCTAATAGGGCCAATGATGCTGTGGCAGGAGTCTTAGTGGGAAAATATAAATTTGCTTAAATCACGTCATAAAACCCAAGGAAATCATTACAATTTATTCCTCATATAAAAAATTGACCACGTCGACAGCGATGATTCAAGAAGGATATTCATGCATCACCACACAAAAAATTCAAATTGAAATTCCGACAGTCGTGCTAGTTCAAACGCCTTACCGCTGCTCGCGTGTATGCAAGCTTTCGTTGAATGCAAGCGCCACGGACCAAGCAAAGTCATTGTTGGCCAATGTTCTATTCTACCCCAGCTTTCCGTTCTGGTACCTTTGATGGCGACGATTGCCACGTGTACGGCAGCTTTTCATAGTAGGTGGCCAGCTTACTTCTTTCATTCCTGCTTGATTTCCGTACATAGATCTGCTAATTCGACAGGCACAATTGCTGAACAAAACTGAAAAATCGGTATCTGTAAACGCTCAAGGTCTTAAGTTGTCACTATTAGTTCACACTCGGAACACCTCTGCAGCACTTTTTTGCAACGACATATCGGACCCATCATAATCAATATCCCTTGTAGATGTGTGCTGGTTGTCTGTTAGAGAACAAAATGAAAGGCTCATTCTTGTGGTTTCAATAGCGTGTGCACGTGTGGCGGACCTAGACTACGTCATAAAATGGTGACTATCTTTACGACTTTATGTGCCGTAATTACTGAAATTGACGTTTGATGAACAGAGGCTCTGACCGAATGTTGGATCTAACACAGGGGTTCGAAGCTTTCAAAACCAAGCTCGAGTCAAAAAGGTCACGGTGGTTTCTCAGCTATCTACGGGTTAATAAGCACTAAACGGATGACAATGTCACACTTACGCCTCGAATAGTAGTCTTCCTTTGCAGCCAATGCTAACGAATTTAAATACGTGAGTACATACGCAATCGTATGGGTGCACCATACTTGTTCTAGTCAACAGACAACTTTTTGTCAGGTTCCGTAAAGTTTGTACTGAAAAAATGATAACAGCTTTCACCGAGGCTAACAATGAGTGTGTTTGCTATGGTAAGGTAAAAATTAATACAAATATATAACAGGATAGAGCTTACTCTCAACCAATATTAGACGCTTACTGTACCGATCTCACATTGTTTCTTAAGACGTATCCCATATATATATATATATATATATATGTGTTTATATGCAACGTTCGGGATCGAATCCGTGCACTTACATATTTTAAATCTCAAAGATCACGCGAAGACACCAAACCACAAAGCTCTGCTAGATAAATATATAATTACCTCAGAAAACTTCACATCTCATACCAAAGAGGGCCTTTTTATTGCTGGGTCAATGTTTTAATGATTGGATTTTTTTTTAAAAAGATAATAAGCTGTTGATAAGACATCACCCATAAGTGAATTCACGCTGGGTTCCAATTCAATTTCTCTCCAAGGATCGAGCGCTCTTCATTAATTGTTTGGCTTCGCGTCGAAACTGCTCGAAATGATCGAATCACCGAATCGGTAGAACCTATGTCACTGCAAAGCATGGTAGAATTTCTATCACAATAGAGTGATAATTATTACAAGGCATAAAGGATTGCATGCGGAGAATCGATTACATGCATTTTACCGAAAATTTTCCAAGCTGCTCGGGAAATGTTTCAACGACTCCGCTAGTTCTTAACATAGCTTCCAGTAACGACATGAGTTGACGCCTCAGCGCCAATGATAGAAGTGGACACTCAGAACAGAGACTCACAAGCCGAATACGACAAACAAAACTGTCTTGGCGAATAAAAACGCGTTTCTATTTGAAAGTTGACGTAGGGGTCTGCTGTTCAACACGACGACCGCTGATAAGTACCTTTCGCCGGAGGCGACCCGGATAAAATGGCGGCCTAATCAGAGGTATGGACTAAACAATGCACAGGAAAAGTCGCATACATAACAGATAGCATCAGCCACTTTCAGCACGCTGTTTCACATGTATCTTTTGTAGATAGAGCGCCTGATATACGATAGATATAACACATGAACTTATACGAGATATACATCTTATATAAAACAGCATTTTAACCATCCATCATATGTGGCTTACGGTGAATGTGCATATATTCTAAGTTATGGCATTTCAATGCATCGTACAAATAAACAATCCAATTAGACCCACACATATTACTAATAGAAACTTTTGTTCTTGCCGAATGCTTGATTTTATGAATCATATATATATATATATATATATATATATATACTCGCCCAAATAGTGCTAACGATTTCTAAAGATGTATGACAAATTGGTGGTCGTTGAGTAATCAAAAGCTTGTTGTATTCTTGCTACTACGCTGCTTTGTGCACGATGAATAACTCATCGTGGGCTGGTTCGAAAGATCGGCTTTCCTCCGGCTTTAATTTTGCAGCCTCGAGGTGTTTATAAGAACTGCCCCGTTTACGTCTCACAAGGTATGTTCGGCCACCTCTGATATTAGTGCGCGTAAAATCACTCATATTAGCCTGATCCTTTCGTATAATTGCAAGCATTTCACGAATCATTTGTTGATTCAGCTGAAGTGATATGACGAGTTTTTTTCGGCTTGTCAACTTAGACGGATTAAGAACAAAAACCGACATAGCGGGTGACGCGTCAGTCTCACTGTCGAACTCGGACTGCTCTCGAAGATACGCTGATGACAACATCGGCATGTAGCCTGGTATGTAAGCTGAATGGGGCTGTACGTGAACTGGGCGATGAAGATCGACTGAGGATTCCTCGGCGGTTAAATAGCGCGTCTCGATGTTGGAATGCTCGGGTTTGGTCAACCCTGACAACACAACATACAAAATTGCTACAACTAGAAAACATGGTAGCAAAAGCCAATACTCGTATTTATTCCAATTGCGTTTCAGAATCTTTAGTGGGGCTTCTTTCTCTTTCGTTAGGTATCTCATAGCAAAGGAGTTGTTGTATTACAGACGGCAATTGTTGTGTTGTAATCGTGTCGCAAATTACAACAGGGCGTAGGCAATAAGACAAAATCTAGAATCGATAATAGCTATTTTGGTGTAAGCAAGCACGACTTCGTTGTTCTACAGAATCCACTGGATTACGGCATAATTTGTTTAGTTTGAATGGTATGCGCCTTGAGGAACTTGGTTGTACAAGAAAACACATGACTGCAATGAAGAACAGAGTATTCTTGGTTCAATTTAAAGCTAACCACATATAGTAATGGAAGCTAACTGCATAATAGTAGTGCAATACAATGAACCAGGCGCATTCATCGTGGCCTGTGTTAACTACCTCGTTAAGTCAAGTTACCTATAATTGACGATATGTTTAGCTACATAGTTATAATGGTATCCACGGTTTCGGTGAGATACACTCAAAAAAGGGTGCATACACATACGAGGAGCATAGCACACGCGTATAGACAGGAAAATCAGAGGAGACTAGTTCTTTTTATACACTAGTCCTTAAAATGACTGAAAGTAAATATAATACTGGGTAAGTGCGATATAAATCATACGAAAAATTTATAAAATTAAGTCGGACTACTGGTAATAATAGTAATGATGCATCTGTTTTCCTTAAAATCGCGCATGTGGACACTGTCAACCTCTGAATAAAAAGTTTCCCTTTTTATTGGCTTTAGGCTACTAACATTGCCACCATTAGGATGCAGGTGGCTCTGTCATTGGTAAGCGTAAAGTCTTCGTCATCAAGCTGAATCGTTTTGTAAGCAAATGGTTGCAGCGAACAATTATGAGCGACATCAAGCGGTCTTTCTACCAGGTCGTAAAAGTGACCGCTTTGGAACAATAATTCCATCTGCCAGAGTCCGGAAGCATTACCCCCAGCAACAACAATAAAAAAAACTATTATTTATTCAAGCATTCGTCTTGGCATTAGTCAGCGTCGATGCCATGAATGCGCCTAGCACGGCAGACGCCTTTCGGTGACCAGTTTCGCAGTCTCCACCGTCACCGAACTAACGTCAGCTTGACCTATAATCGTGACTGTTCGTTCTAGGTTTCCAAAATGTCACGTATTTGATTGCAATTGAAGCTTCAAATGTGTCGCGAAGAAGGACATTGTTCGTCCCGCGACTACCTTGTGTGCGCTGTTGTTGTCATTACCTCTTTCTCACGAAAAGTTATGTTGTTTTGCCTGTGGACACTTGTTGGCGATTGTGTTTCTCTCATCTTTGGTGTCGTTCTCGTGATTAAGTTTTTGCCCGATCTTTCTTTTGCCCTGTGTGTCATTTGATGTGATGAAGGCACATCCCAATTGCTCGTAGACATACAAGCGCATCTGCAAACGAGCAGACTATTATTTCATAGCCTTAGGACCCCGTGCACGGTCAGTTTTTTACGTCAGGCAGGCAACAGGATATCCACTGCAACGATACCGAGAATGCTAATCAAAGACAAGAAGGGAGGGAGAGAGATGCTTTATTTTTACGGAAACATACTTGAAGCGCGATGTTGTTGATTTTCGGTTGTCTGCAAGCGGCGTTCGATCAGGCAGTGGGTCGTTTTCCCAATGCCTGTTGAACGGTAATAGTACACTAAAAAATTAACAAACTCATATTTAACATAAATGAAGACAGTGCTGACGCTGGTAATAAGAATAATAAAATCATTTAATTCAATTCGATAACCATTAATCGCGGCTATAGTTCTCGTCTATTCTAACTTGAACAATGGCATTACTAATGTAAATAGTGGATGAAGTCGAACAAAAGTGACGAATGAAAGGAACTGATCATGCACTGCTGTTAGTGCACTTGTTGCTGCCTGGTTCCTGCCCAGTGGACATTGCTTCCAATACACGGGCGATGCAATCACAACGGGCAGTTGTTGTAGTTTTTGACTTTTCGCTTTTTTAAGCGATGTCTCAGCAGATCTTCCGTTTCTTGCCAGTTTGTCAATTTTTCTCTGTGTTCACACACGCCACGCACACACATACACACGCATTGAATGTTAGGCATATACAGAACAACGAATTCATGTATCGAATTTTTGTCTATAATCATCCTATGTGAAATACTCGTGTACCGCGCAATATATTATTATATTTGGTATTCCACAAGCAGCTTGACGACCAAAAGCTGCTTCTATGTACTCGACATGCATAAATGTATCCCATATGGATCTTTACATTATATATTTTGATAGTTTTCGTTTACCTTAGCAATGTGCTGTCCACAATAACAGACTCCCGCCTACGCATTATCATCAGAGGTCGCATCCGTCTATCTGCTGCTTTCGACAGTTCAATCGTTTACAGCTAACAGCAACACACAAGGGCCAACCAAGCGGTTTTTCACTTAATACGGGCCACCCAGCCTTTTGGTATTATCGCTCATTCATTCACTGACACCATATTCGCTCGATCCACGTAGGCGATGGCCCTCGGACCTTTTCCGATCCGTACCATGATTGCCCGTGGTGCAGCGTTTCTCTATGCCAACTACTCGATGACGGTAAAGCTACTGCAAGCAATGGGCATATACGATGCTGATGTAGTGTTGCTCTCACGGGGATGCACAATATGACGGCAATGATGTCATGCGCATACTGTCTGCTTGCAAAACACCCCTTTGTTTCTTTTCCTATGCATCGAAAACGTCACAGGGCGAAAGTGAGAGCAAACGGTTTGTTCCGGAAGTATGCCGGATCCGGAGACTGACTCGAAGCGGGGCGCAAAATCAGACTCAGAAGCAAACGCAATAAGCTTTGGATGGTGATTGCTTTGGATGGTGGAGCAAAATTGCTACGCAAACAGCTGCGTTCTGCCAACCCGATCTTACTTTTCAGCAGGGCGGTAGAGGTGGCATTAAATGGTCTAAACGGGTTGAGCGAATCTTACCCACGCCAGCAACTGAAGAGAACCATTTAGGTTACGTCAGCAAAAAACACGTTAAACCGAGGCTTTCGCCGATGAAAACAAGACTACGCCACAAGTATTGTGAATCCTTAGCTACAGCGCACCATGCAAGATTGGGTATGCATCGTGGTACCGGTTACGCTATCGGCCACATACAGACGGATGAATCATGTAACTCAAGCTTTATTTTTTATTGATATAGCTAACCCAATTGTAGTATTAGCAGACATGTTTGTTTGTCATGTGTCGTTGATTTTTACAGCTACAAGTGCATGTCATATATATATATATATATATATATATCAATGCTTTAATGTCGGCGGTTTGCCTTGAGATATTGTCTATCAAACTCAGTTGTCTTGCGGTATAGATTTTCCTTTCACACTTTTTCTATATCTATCTACGCAAACGCATTTCATCATTCAGTGATCCAGAGTCCGGGGCAAGTAGCTCACCTTGTTAAACAGGAATCAAGGTCAGTTCGCGTATGACTGACGCCTACGTCAGTCGTACCGTTTTATGCACGGGAACTATTGAGATAGATTTTAATCTACCCTAAAAAGGGTTATTGCGGTGGGAAATTCCCGCCTCGCGAAAGCCCTATTTAATGCAGCTCCATCAGAAGTTGATAGCACCAGTGAAGTCACGGTTTGTGCGTTGCCAGACGATGCCGCTGTATCTAAGTCACTGATTTACGGGTGTTGTTACCGCGAAGCTGAGTGCTAGGCGATAGAAACCAAAGGAATTTCAGACAGGAACTGTTGCACCTTGGTTTCCTTCTATTGTGCTGGTTGAACCGACAGATCTCAATTACTGGCAACTATACGTTATATTAAGACACCAGTATGTTTCTGTGTATAACTATAAAATTTCTTAATACTGCACATATGTAGATAAGTATATCAAATATAAAGACAAAATATAAGATTTCAAATATAAATAAATTCTACCTGCGCAGTTTAGTTTTAAATGAAACTTTACTAGAACATGTACTATCATATAGAAGTGTTGTTAAGATTAAAAATCCACGTCCAGCCTAATTCAATCGGTGGCAACACAACTCTGCGAAGGTTTAAGATAAGTTGAAATATGTGCCTAAAACTACGAGCCAATATATTCTACAGAATTAACCACCAATGACAAAGTGTCCACAAACAAACTTTTTGTTCTCAATTCCTTGGTAAAATTTCCTACTAAGCGTATACAAAATATGCCAGGCAACGAACAAATATTTTTACCACAATACAATCAATGGCTGTGTACGATACAAACACTACATATAAGATGATGATGACGATGATATGATATTAATAGTAATAGCATCAATAATCATAATAATAATACGCAAAAATAGCTCTCCTATTAAGTTAGATTATTAAGTTTTTTATAGAATCAGCGCAAAAAAATGGTAAATGAATCGCTGCGTTAAAGTAAGCGAGTCAACTGCTATTAGTATGACCTATGTAGCTTAAGGGAAGCATGCACAGCGCATGTTGTGACAGGTACGTTAGTTCGTTTCGAAACAGCTCCTGACGGAAAATCCATATGCAGGAGCAGGGTAAGTGAAATATTTAGTGCAGTACTATGGGAAGCATCCTTCTTCTAGCGTCAAATGGTAACTTTTCATTAAACGTGTGGGCTTTGAGTTCACTTTCACTGTCATTTTGCTGACAGCTAAAAATAGCGCCTGAGAAAGGCAGTACTACTACCAAACTATTAAAAAAGAAACGGCCAGTTAACAGATTTTAAGGTTGTTTCTAAATGAGTTTTGCGGCGATCGCGGATACATACAATTAGTCAAACTGAATGGACCCAGAATAATCACACTGGGAATCTGTTAGAGATCCTATCTTTGATTTTCCGAACTTAGACGGAAGTGCTATTATTTAAGCAATCGTTACTGCCAAGGTTTAGTTTATGCATCGTAGGAGCTTATGCATCGTGTAACAATTAGCGCACATGCAGTGTTGTGAATCACTGAGTTTGTAGACTGTTATTGGTCAACACTGTTACTGGTACACCCTTCGCTATGAGACATGAAAATATAAGAACCAACTGAAGTACTTGAGCTTCGTAAATGTCAACACTTATTCAATTCAACGTCAACCCGGGCCATAATACTAATTTATTGAACATTTCCTATTATGCAAGGAGAAAAAGAAACCAACAGGGTATTTTAAGGAAAAGGAGGGGATACTGCGGCTAACCTGTCACTGACCCCCGATAGAAGAAGTGATATGATCACTATCGAGTTTATTAACAAAAACGCGGTAAAAATTATATAGGTAGAAGTAGATAGCTCACTTAGTTATTACGGACTGGTCACGTCAACCAAGGCGATCACTGGCGCAATAAAGGACGGTAGAAAAAACACTCGAAGAGCGTCGCAAAACCAAGGTGGCATTTGAGCTTTCCTTATTATTGGTTTATTGATTACTTTATTTTATATGATCTCTAGCAATAGTTTCGTTCGCTTGGACGGCCGGCAATATTATAGCCAGCGTCGGCACTCGGGGCGCTGTCGGAACCGTGTCGATCGAGTGAGGTACGACCACTATATTCCTCAGCTATTTTAGAGCGTTGTAAACACGTAAATGTAACATTGTATTGCTTTTGTCATCAATATTGTTGCCACTGCCGTTGATACGTAACGCGAAATTGTTCGATAGTAATCATGATACTACCAATACCGGTATCACCAATAGGTAGAGAAAAATCGATGATAATGATGCTATTTTAGGGCCAACAAAGAATTTATTGACTTGATATTGAAACTCTCAGTTCGCTTATTTGTTGTGACACAAAAAATGAACATGAACCCACAGGAAGCATCCGCTATGAGGCGCATCCGTATTCTATCTACGTGAATACGGTTACTTCCCGTTGCTCAAATTACACTTATCGCATAAAAAGGCTACGGAGCAGCAAGAAGGGCTATTTTGGTATCGTTGTAAAACAAAAAGAAAAATGATGGCAATGCTCACCGCATTGGGGTAAAGCGTCTCGTAATCCACAAACATATGACGCGACAGAGCACTAATTTAAATCTAGCTTTGTGACCGATAGCCAAGTCACTAAACATTGCTCTTGTCTAGTGTAGGAGGTAGTCTGAAGCTAGTAAAACAAATTTGTAAATCGGACGCGAAAAAATAATATTCATTTGCAATAGACAGGGAATGTTTTTTACCATGCTTTGGTGCTAGGAGAGGAGATCGTTTTTAAACAACACAGAGTTATCTAGAACAGATTACTATATGTTAAAATGATTAAGTCTGTAAGAAGTCACCCGGCGGTAATAGACATTACTTTCTTTAGTTCACATTATCAGTTGATAGGTCAGAAAATAACCTGACCTATGCCCTTTTAACGACAGGGTTCCCCTAAAAAATGCAGGTATACGTCAGAATACACAACATTGATAAAATGATGCAACACAGGCACTTGCAATTATATTTGATCAACTTAATAAACTATCTGTAATAGATTCCTTCTATTATCCGTTTTTTAAACGCAAAAAGCTTTCAGCCAAACTGAAAAATGGATAGAGTTACTTGTTGCTATATTGCATAGCACACCTGGCTTGTTTGTATCAATGACTAATTTTTATCATATTCTTTACTAAATATTCATGAGAATATGTATCTTGGCAATAAAAAGTCGCGCAACACAAGCTTGACCTATTTATATTGGTCTGAAAATACGTACACCCAAGAAGATACAGCTAAATCAGCCCAGTAAATAATTCAAATAAACATCGATTGGCAGTTAGCAGGACTGACCTGAGTGAGGCACGGCTTCAATCACCCCACACTGCAGGAAT
Organism: Tropilaelaps mercedesae; assembly: GCA_002081605.1. Lineage (NCBI taxonomy): Eukaryota > Metazoa > Arthropoda > Arachnida > Mesostigmata > Laelapidae > Tropilaelaps > Tropilaelaps mercedesae. Next base: position 70,573 of record MNPL01010738.1, read on the forward strand.
TGCTCTGCGGGTACATAAAAGCCAAGCTCTAAAGCAAGGCTCGGCGGGTTTTTGCGATGAAAAACCCGAGACTACGATGAAGCACTATCTATGTAATTTCTTGTTTTTGACATTTGAGTGCAATTGAAACGAATTATATTATTTAGAACTTCAGATCAATAAATATTCTGCCTAGCTCCTATTGGCTTTGTATACGAATAGCGGTCAGTGACGCGAGCATGAATAGAGTGTGGTAGGCGTACGCATGGGCGACACGCTATGAACATAAAATCGAAATACCGGCCGTAATTGCTTTTTTCCTTGTTGACTAGTTTCAACGTTCTTCTTATGTTACGTTTTGGTACGTCGTTCGATTACATGACAAATTCACACTGAATAGCTCCCACACTTTGCAAATATCGTTGTCGAATATGTGGGATGTTCGTTTGCTTATTATACATTTCAATGTCGAGTTAAATTAGGGATATATAGACCGATGCGATCATATAAATGGAACAACGTGTTTCTTATGTTGCATTGATTAAAAAATCTACGTAGTGCTATCCGGATAATAAGTCTGTTCACCAGTTCGTAGGATTGAGCGGAATTAACATAGTCAATAAATAGAGCACGACAAAGATATCTAAATCATGCAAGTACGACATAGCTGTTAATGTTATGCTCGAAGTAGCGGTAATTTAATAGTGTAGCATCATAACAAATATTGCGCACTGTGGTATATTCAGCTAAATGAATACACAAAGCAAATTATAAAGCCCACCAACTAGCTAGGCTGGTACAAACTAAAATATTAGAATCAAAGAGAACTATATATATACATGTATATATATTACTCTGACGATGGTTGCAACTTACTGAGTTGTATCCGCTGAAGCATAGTTTATTATTTTTAAAGCCATTTTACAGTAGTGTGGTTTAGTAAAACTTACTTAAGTTCGGTAACTAGACAGACTTTTTATTATATTCTACGACAAAATATAGAAAAGCATTAGAACACATGTGTCTATATCGTAACGTATATTTTCAACTACATTTCTACTGCGGAAATTTTAACGTCTTTCTTTCATTATAAGAGCTACCCGTAACCGCTCAGATAACGTATCTGGCATTGGATTACGACAACGGGTGAATGGTCAGCATTTGCAATTGTCTACCAATTTTACCCTGAGAATATCGTCTAATAATGATATGACCAGATAGAAAAATAATCATGTAGACAGAAAAAACTACCAGCGATCATGACCACCATAAAAAATAGACCTCATGGAAACATTCGATACGATAAAAGGGTTCAGAAGCCTCGTGCGATGAGTTTGAAGATTACAATTCCGGCGAAAGGTTAAGCATTAGAGCTTCGATGACAATAGATTAAAGGCGATGCTTCATGTCTGTGATGTTTTTACACTAAATTAACTGACATGATTCCTTGATTCAGTAAACTGCTTTTGCAACACTGACGAGTGCCTAATGACAACTGCGCACACCTGCCCCTCCAATTAGAATAAAAAGTCAGAATCGAATTCTAGTCGCTTTGAGACAAGCGCCCGAGCATCAGCGTCTAAGAGATGCTAGCCGATTCATTAGACACATTTAATCATCTATATCAACTCTTTAGTCAACGCCATATTAGTGCTTAAATAGGTGAAGCACTTTGAAAATAGGACCTGACCTACAACATCAGGTGAGGTTTTTTTACATTTACGAAAACTTGGCTGGTATTGCCGGGTGCACAGTGACATTTCACCAGGAAGAACATATAATGTTACAGAAGCGTAAACAGCAGCAGCAACAAGCACAACTGAAGCTTAATTAATTAACTGTAGCTGTAATTCTCATTAAAATGGGGCCATAGAATTTTAGTATATATAGGCATATAAAAGTGTGCCAACGTGCACAACTGTCTTTGCTGTCCCATATCCCGGGGGAACAAACATTGAGTATGTACCAGCCATCACACCTTTTCCCACATGTGTTGTACATAATGCACGTGTGTATATGGGATTCTAAAATGATTTTAACGCTTTGGTCTAATACTTGAAATTGTGGCCATTTGTTTTATCTCGATGTGTGCTTTGTTAACGACCGCCATAGGATATGGAGCTATAGAAAAGTGTCAATCTTCTACGAGTAATGGATGAACCATTAACGGCACGATGCGAACTTATCATCCGCAAAAAACGAGGATATCCGCATATAAATCGCATTCCATTAAGCACAAAAAAATACAAGATTTTGTAGGCACAAAGGACAAACAAAAATCAATAAGCAAACGAGGCAACACCAAGCCGCAAAAATAATTGTCACTTTCATTTCGTGTGAATAGCTGCAGCGATTGATGAAGCTTATTGGTGTAGCTAGGACCTTACCTCAAATATATTTTAATATGCAATTTTTGTTTCGCTAGCTTTTCATTTGAGTACGAAGTGAAGATCCTATCTTTGATTTTCCGAACTTAGACGGAAGTGCTATTATTTAAGCAATCGTTACTGCCAAGGTTTAGTTTATGCATCGTAGGAGCTTATGCATCGTGTAACAATTAGCGCACATGCAGTGTTGTGAATCACTGAGTTTGTAGACTGTTATTGGTCAACACTGTTACTGGTACACCCTTCGCTATGAGACATGAAAATATAAGAACCAACTGAAGTACTTGAGCTTCGTAAATGTCAACACTTATTCAATTCAACGTCAACCCGGGCCATAATACTAATTTATTGAACATTTCCTATTATGCAAGGAGAAAAAGAAACCAACAGGGTATTTTAAGGAAAAGGAGGGGATACTGCGGCTAACCTGTCACTGACCCCCGATAGAAGAAGTGATATGATCACTATCGAGTTTCTCAGATTTTCCACATGCCATCAAAACAGTGCTCATTGTAAACGGCGATCTATGCGCCAAGCAGCCATTACTAAAAAAAAGCGCATGACTGTAGGAGGGAACTTTCGTATATGAATTGAAACGCGTGAAGAATGACAAAAATCAAGTAAACTGTGATTTCTCGCCTCTACCCTGTTAGTAGTATTTTGAAAGGTTATCACCTTCAAATTTACGGCTGAAACAGCATATATATATATATATATATATATATATATATA
>MNPL01010741.1:2892-13670 GCA_002081605.1 Tropilaelaps mercedesae
GTTTTTTTTCCGGACGCACACATTTGTTGCCGTCACTCATAAATGCGGAACAAAACGCGAATACGACTTACGAATAGGCATCTCTCGTTCGCGTGACGCCATCCGAACGTCACCGTCAACCGTGAGCTCCACCGATTTTACGACATTGTCCATCTGACCGGACGACAAAAACGACGACTTCATTCATCATCCTTCGTTCATCCTTTTTTCGCGTATCGACGACGGTCGTCGAAGTAGTCACGTTTCTTGTGCGCGATGCTAACTAAACATTGCACGCGCTCATCTGGATCCAAGTAATTAGAATCAACGGTGAAGAATAGATTTCAGCGAGTTTTAATAACGTGAGACGCCGAATTGTCCGTACGTGAGCGACAGAAAGCCCAGCCATGACCGGCTCGTCTGCGGCGACGATGACGGCCATGACCAACAAAAATAGGTGAGATTCAACAAATTGTCGTACGGGTTGGTTATTTGCGTCGGCTATACACAGTAATGCGTTCAGCCGCGTGAAATGCGTCTATTCAACGGATGTCTGCTTGGTATTCATCCTGATGTTTATGTAGGGCGGGTAGGAGTAGTAAAGCAGGCGGCATTGCTCTCAGTGGCTGGTCCTGACATTTGTCAGTGCAGTGGAAATAGTTGACAAAGTGCTTGGATTTGCGAGGCATTCGAGTCGATGGTGGAGAAATGGTTGGGTGACTCATACCCGCTTGAAATGTTCATGCCGCACCCCCTGCTAGAAGCCTTCGCTTGGACGGGTCCTGCCGCGGTTCAGGTTCTTCCATGACATAGTTTCTGTTGCGTTGCCTTGCCGCCGCCGCCGCCGTCACGGGACGCCGCTGCGTAGGACGGAATGTGGCGACTCACCAGTTACGTTTAGAAGGATTACGCATTCATGGGTTAGCCTTTCAAGCAACGAAAAACAAACATGCGCAAAGTTAGTCGCTATTGAGTGCTCACCACCGTAGGCTACGCTTTTGAGTCACAGCAGCGCGTTGTCGTTCGCGACAACTTATCCATCATACGCTTTGCTAATACTAATCATCCCCGAACAGGTAAAGAGTGAGAGAGACGCGTTCTAATGTCGTTCTCACCATCGGACCACACCGAACTAGAAATTATAGTCACAGCTTTCGTTTATACTCACGCCCACATTAGATTTCTACGCAAACATCCGAACTCATAGAGACGACAATGGGTCATATCTGCAACCAATAGTCGTCGTTGCCCATCGGGGGCATCGAGCAAGCTAACGCGGGATGAAATTCCGTCGAGAATTTCACAGGTGGACACAGCCGTCGAGATAAGTGGATAGCAGAGGGCAAATATCCATCATGGATTTGCACCTAAAAATGCTGCCAAGCGAGGTGCGTTGCTGTCGAATCAATCATGCAGCAACCCAACAAATGTTTCAGTTAGCGCTGATCCCGATTGCGTACAACAGCCCCCTTCGATTTGCTCGATTCTGCAAACGGCCGCCGGACAGAGAATTAAATCGCCACCAACGGCGATTTTGTCCCATTCGTAAATGTCGGTAGATTGGCTGTGTATTTGGTTGTCTGTGTGTGTGTGTTTGTGCGTTAATGTCATTACAGTATCGCATATCGTGGAGGGCTGTTTTGTTCCCATGGGGGGTGGCCTGTAGGAGTGATTATCGCCGGGGCGACGATGGATAGCTGGGTCCTAACCATAGCGCGATGGAGCCGCGATTCCCAATTAACGACAACAACGACGAGACAACTCGGAACAGGTCCCCAGATCGCTGGGACGGCGGGGACTAGAAGACAGGGCCAAAATCCTGATTTTTCACCGGACTAGAAACATGAAGTGAGGGGGAGGAAGTAGTGCAAAACAAAGGTGGAATTTTTTTTTTTCGAAACGCGACAAACACACCTCGTATAGCGTTTGGAGACATTTCGGCTTTGACATGTAAATAGCACATGGTGACGATGTGTTCGCTGTCACCGCCAATAGGGGACCGTAATCACCGCTGCTACGGCTGGCAAAGCAATACGACAATGAATTGTCTGCCGGTATTTTCTTTTCGAACAATTTTTTACTTTGTGTGCTTTCGGTACGCAGCTCCAAATTCTCATGGGAAAGCTTCTACATGCAAACAGGAGCCGTCTCATCTACACTTCGCTTCGATTCGGGCGTTGCCGAAGTAAGCGGAAGTCACCAAGGGCGGCGTGTCGAGCGAAGCGTCCCGAATAGCCCACACGGTGTTCTCTGCAGAGCAGTGCGTCACTTGTGCTCTATATCGTTGATGTGTATTTTAGTCATACATAATAGAGACTCTGCTCGCAACGCCGCTGAGTGAAGACTGTGGGATTTAGTCTGGCCCCTTATGGCTGACATGTTGTGGATGCACGGGTGGGCTGTTAGAAACCGTAAAATATTTTGGCGACTGCCGTAGCTGCTGAACGATTTAGGATTGCCAAATTTCTAGATGATTGGACCTCATTAGCAGTGTACTCTGAACACGGGCTATTATCACATGTCACTCTCGTTCGCTGTCTCGCGACAGTCGACAGTGATTTCGAAATTGTACTACATGACAGGTGTGTTGAATAAATGATGATGACTTGATAATTTCGAAATTCAACCGCTTGTTAGCTACGCTTGCGTTTGGTTGCGGATCTCAAGGCGACCTTCGCTCATAAATTACTAACAGTCGTTTCGCTAACAGTCTATAGGGGGCAACTGAATTTCAAGTAAGCTGTATTGTAGCCTGTGGAGACCGGGTTTCATTGTGCGTCTGTAATGGCCTAGCGTCGTTATAGTTCCAACGTGCCACGGCTAATTTGATGTTGACGAAGCTAAGCCAAACTGTATAGTCAGCGGAGTGCCTAAAGAAGTTACGACAAGATGGCGAGATGAGTCACCTGCCGCACTCCTGGAGTGGTTGAATCACTGGCCACCATCGACGACTTCGTATTGGCTTTTTTGTGGAAGTTGCGACGCCACGCACTTTCACAATGGCGAGCGTTGGCCCCTGGATGTCAACAACTAAGGAGCGCTATAGAGAACCTGTGTAGCTTCATCACTGGCCATACATCGTAGTATCGTAGGACGACGGCTTCAGACCAGCGTGGATACGATCAAACAGCGCTAGCTAAACAAATAGCCGGTTTATGCGGCCACACGCAAACCAGGAAACATTCAAGTCGGTCGAAGAGAATAAAAATGATGAAACACTATCCGAACTCGAATAGGTGCCGTGTCGGTGGTGGCGGAAATTCGATACTCAGCTAGACCGGTCGCGGACACTCCGGTCGATTTCGCGATTGGAAACTGGCCGCGACTTCACATCGTTATTGTTATACACATTGGCTAAGGGCGCAACGGTGTAAACAATAGCACACAACAGTCATAGGCCACCACGAAAGAAGGGCTTATTACTAAATTAATGAAGAGTTTTCTAAAGCAGAATACGGGAGCCAACCAAAAACGCTTACGTACACACACACGCACACAGACGGAGGAAGAAACCCACGAGCAGGCGCGTATAAATTGGAACAAAAAACACTAATGACCGTTTCAACCAATCAAACGGCGGTGATTATCATGATCCGAAGCAAAAGCCGTCAAACGAGTACCCCCATCAGCATCGCCTATCTTCTATCCTTTTGCCTGTTAACATTCACTGACGAGAAGCGTGCCGAACAATGAAGCTAAGCGATTGATTGCCGGCACTTCGCAAGCGATTCGGCGACGATTAAAGTCGAATCTCACCCTGCTCAAATTAAACGTAATTGCAGATGTTCATTTTTTCTCCGCACCAGCCCCCCCGTGCGTTGCACAAGGCACCTTCAATGTTGGCATCCGTCAAGTCAGATACACGCCACTCAGTGCCGGACAAAAACCCGAACGTTTGTTCAAGCCCTACAACGTCGGCTGATCAGGCCGATCAACCGGGACGATTTCGTCTTTGCGTCGAAGTCGGCGCTCGCAACGCGGACGCTGCCTAGAGTCCAACTCAGCTGGGCGGGAGTCGATAGCTCCGTGAATGGCAGAAAGCGGCTGCGTCTTTTGGATAGCGTGAATATTTAAAAGGATAAATAATACCACAAAAAAAGAAGTAGAACCCGAAAGAGCTGTATACGACGCCATAATAATCTTTTTATTGCTGTGGCTATTATCTGCTAACAGACGTTGTTGTAGTTTATACTCGCATATGTGTGTGTGTATAAGAGTCTTTGTGCCATAACTAGCGAATCGATCACTTTGTTATTAACAAGAATGGGTCTACACATTTGATAGGGGTGATTCAAAATGCGGAAGGTCGCTGGGGGCGATATTCGTAAGAATGGCTGGATAGCCCCTTGTTGGGCCAGCCAGACAATAAATACACGACAACATTATTTTATAACTCAAACAGTTCGGTCCAGATGACAAAATACGAATAATAGCGAGCACCGCCTTCATGCACAGATCTCAAACTTTTATCTGTGAAATGTATGCGAGAAGGATGGACCCGAGAGAGAAAGACACAGTGAGAGCGAGAGGCGTAGAGAGAGAAGACAGCTTTTAAAGACCTATCTGAACGGTAGCAGAGGAAGAGTTTCCCCAATCGCGCCGTTTTTGTATGCGTCTGTTTTCTGAATCGTTCACCGCACACATCCATTTCGTCGTGGCTTGGCCAATACGAGCTGGACTTTTTAAGAACCTTAGCAGCCGTTATGTGGTCTTATCGAAATCAGGAAAATCTACAGACACCGAAAATCACAAACTTTCGGCGGCTGCACTTCGCTGCACGGTTAATGTATGGCAACTTCAGCAAGGACGCCAGTAACCAACGCTCATGTGTTCCCCGTTCTTCGACGATAAGTGAATGAACCCGGAGACGGTCTCTAGAAGCAGTCGACCACGCTGTTTCCTCATGGGAACCGCTGCGATTACGCCAAGCTATATTTTCACTACGATTACGAGTTTTGCCATCGGTCCTCAGTTTGGGCCCTCATTTGCAATCGCTGGCCATCGACTTTCACTATTAAGGGTGACGGATAGATCGATAGAGGAAGAGAAAAAGAAAGGGATAGGTCTACCTAGGAAGCATATATAACTGACTTATGTCGGCTTGTGTGGTGGCTCTAACTATAGACCGTTTGCAGCGTTGAATCCTGTTCATTTCGCTGACCGACCAATATGCTGCTGGTTTTGATATTGACGTAACTCTGCTGTCACGAGCATACCTCCGATCGACCCCTGTGTCGTTGCCACCTGATGGCGAATCACCCTGCGATTGACTGAGTCGGTGCAATTTTTTTTCCCAGAATAGCCCAGCTTCCGTTGTCGTTTATACTAAAATCACTCTCTACACGGGTACTTTACGCTTAGCAGGGATGCCAATGGGTAGACATGCCTCCAGACATGAGACGGGGTGTGACACCCCATCAAAAAGATCCTATTCAGCGATCATTTACCCCACTAGAGGTCTGCGCCAGATGACAAGCGACTCGCCATCACGACGACGATGTTTTTTCGGACGTCGCCAACCACCGAAAACCAATAATGCCTAAACCGAGGAAGGCATAGCCACGCAGTCGGATGCCCAGCTGCAAATCAGCAGCGTCATATCATTTACGTTCGGGGAAGCGCTTGTAAATTGCATCATTGAGGAGGGGGGGTCAGGAGCAAGACGGGATGGTTCCGTTATTCAGCAACAACAAAGGGGTCACTCATGAGGGGTGTGCGGGTAAAGGTTGCTTAAGGCAGAGGTCTGTCTGTCTGTCTGACCAGTTCGGGTCTAATTGCCTCAATTGCTAGCACTGCAACCTTGTCAAGCCTTCCCTCCAGAGTAGACGGCCCCAAGAATTCGCACAGAACACGCAAAGGACATTCCCATCAGCATATAAGGCAGTACATGCACACTCAAATTGCAACGGCAATCCAAGACAGGCGAACTATTTTTTCCTTGTATGACAAAACAAGGAAAAAATAGGAAAAACAAACATAGAACGCCGCCACCAACCCGAAATCTCCATTTACAGACGGAACGGGAAGCCCCACGGCAATGCCGGTTGGTCGTCGCAGAAAATTAGTGGCGACGGAACGCAACTACTCGGATGAACAACTACTCGAACGTTAAACTTACTTGGACGTTTTCACTCAACTGACCTCACGAACGAGCTTGGTCTGGCCTGGTGACTCATAGCGACGACGTCGTAATGAGATTATTTGTACGTCGTGTGATTGCAAATTGCTTCCGGAACAAAAAGCACAAATTGTGGCGCTACTCCTGACCGCACATGTCGCTGGGTCTGGAGTACGACCCAGTGTCAACAACCAGTTGTCATTATAGACTATCGTTCATGGTAGGGCGTCAATGGAGGCGTACTTAAGCATAGAAATGTGCCTTGCAGGTGTGTTACAATTTACATTATCTTTTTGATGCTGTGATGTTGGTTGTCGTCATTACGATTAACATGATCGCTTTCGATACAATACCGCAGTTGGGTCTATTACTATTTTTGTCGATTGGACGTCTAATTTTATTGAAACATTTTATTAAATTTTACTTTTTTTTGCACAACTCAGGTATATCTAACCTTTTCATTGCACCACAAAAGCCTTTGGACAAAGTCGAATTTAGGTTGATCAGTGAAGCGTTGCATCAAAGCGGCAGTTTCTAAATTTTATGGAGAAACGACTCGCTAAGGAAACAACCGTTCAGGCCCCGCTATTTAGACGCTAGCATAGGTATCAGTCACATTCCGGCGAAATACAGGAAAAGTTTGGGTTTTTCGATCATCTTGTTGTTCCAATGGTGCTATATCCAACATCTAATTATTTTGAATAGTCTTTTAAATGTTTTTGAAAAATTTGTCTGACGGGCTTAGCATCCTATGAAATAAGGTTACGTAAGTAGTTACCCAAATAATTAATTATTTTCTGTCAAAATAGTCAGTCTAACTGACCACTGGCGACGAATTGTGTTAGCAAGATGAGCACGCAAAATACCCGTAAACAATGTCATGAATAGATAACGAAACATGAGTTGTTGAAATTAGCTGTCTTTGTGTACTTTTTCGCGCTTAAACCTCGCGTGAACAGCATACAATTTCAGACGAATGGAACACTTGGTACTTCTTAACCTCCCCGTCGCTGCTATACCAACCGTCGAACCGCCATTTTGAATGTAAATATAAAGTGCACTGTTAACCGCAAGTTTCTCGCGTTCGGTGAATCGTTAAGGGAAAACTATGGGTTAGGAAAAACGACGGGGCGAAGATAGAGTAATTAGCGATAAGCACACGGCCGACACGAATACGCCGCATATGTATGACAAAGTGTTGGCAATAACACGCGGGAAGTACAGCAGGATGTGGGCAGTTTTAGGGCGATGGCTGACGGTCATGGAAGCGACACGTAGCGCTATACAAATACGTAATGAACTTGGACGGTCTCCTTTGTGGAACGGTTAGTGGGTTTGTCGCGGTCGGCGGTCGACACGATTTGTTTGTTGTGCTGGCGGCAGCTGTAACATAATAGTTGTCGTAGTTCAAGCAAGATTAGGACCAGTTTAAGCATATACACGATATCACAGCACTGTGTGTGGCTGCGGCAAAGAAAGCGGGCTGAGCCACAGTCTTTTTTTTGGGAGCAACCGCCGTCGAGTAAAATGAAATATGTCCCCAGAGGTCAGCAGCTTCCATACTAGATGAGATAGGAGCAATTGGGGCGATGGGGTAAGGGGCAAGGTTGACAATGGTCCAGGAACAACTGAGGAAGTTGAAGCTGCTGTTGCTGAAGTTACCGCTTCGACACTTAAACTCATTGCCCTAAAGCAATGCCGTTTGACTTTAGGGGGAAAATTGGGAGGGAGAGGGTTCGTAAGACGAGTCGAATTATAACCGCCAGATAGTCCTACCGGTACAACAACGTCGGGCCCAGCTCATTAGGGCTGGCCCGACTAACGCGACGCGATATTGTGCAAAACAGGGGAAAGCAACTCTTTACAATGGAACGGCGACGTTTTCGCGAAGAGACCGCAAGAATCGGCATAGTGGTCAAGCGCCCCAACACGAGACAAGCTGGTCACAGGGTGAAAGCATTCACTACTGGTATTGTCAGTCGATTCATATGCCGAAATATTTAAGCGTCCACGATGAAATGCTGTTAGTGTGACTGGCTGTTACATACTAGGAATCCCTTTGGTGGGCAGTTCTTAACGAAAGGTATACCCGGGCTTCAATGCTGTTCGATAGCTTCCGTTGCTCGCCATTGGAATGAGCCCTAGGCGGAAATCTGCTTAAATGCTTTACCACCCTTCGGCTATCAACCTTAGTTCACTTGAATCGACATAAATCCAATACACATCCACATGATATAATGTAATGCACTCGTTCGTATCATCGAGACAGAAATTTTTGTTGCAAAGACGTCGGGTCTTAGGGCAAAAGCGAGTTATGTAAGACATTTGAACTATTCAACCGTTCAGGCCTATAGGGCTCGCATTCATTGCATGCGTTGTCGGAGCCCCTATAAAGCCAAATTGCGTGCGGTAAGCGTCGGAAAAGGAAATATCAACTCAAGTGTAAGATGAACGAAGATAAAACACAAGCCTGTCTCCTCGTCAGCTTCATAATAGTTAAGAGACAGCGGCCAACAAAAAGACCAAACTCAGACAATCGCCGTTGTCTCTTACATTGCGACGGTAAATTGAGTAGCAACAAACTAAGAGGCGGTATTGCATGCAGAACACGCATCTACGCGATTCGAGCAGAAACCGGGTTGACCTGGCAAAATATACAACTACCATTTCGATGAGCTTCAAGTAAATAACAAGAGCTGGCGACGAGCGGGGGTGGCCTCCACGTCAGCTAAAATCGTCTCGACCAGCGTAATAAAAATGTCTATGCAGGCCAATCTACAAACTCGCACGGTATAGCCAACGGACATATTGTTTGTTAAAATAACACAAAACTCAGATTTTACCTCAACGCATGCTGCCACGATATTAAGTAGCTTCGTTCACATGCACCATTCGCACACGAACATGTGAGAATGACTCCTGAATACGAAAGAACAATATAAAAAAAATATGGAAACCACCGCTGTGTCGAGTCTGCGTTAACTGATGTAACTCATGAAAATCGTTATGAAAAAAAGTCATTGTTGAATGATTGAAATCACAAAAGCGAGTACACACCATAGAGTGAAAATAAGTTACTATTAGCAGCAAACTCAGTGGTTTCTTCGGAGGGCGGCAGCTGAGCTAATTAAATAAAACTTAGAATTTACTAGACTATTTTCGAACGGAGTTCGGATTCTACCGATGCAAAATTGTTCTTCTCTATATTTCATGTAATATTTTTTATTTTGAACATGTGCTATTGTTTAGAGCTATTATTAATGAGTAATTCCATATTTATTATTCAGATCTTCTGTAGGCTTTGCGTTCGATCAATTAATAAAATCAAAGTTTATTTTTTTTTTACTTTTAATTGAATCTGCATAATACATAACGTTCTGGAAAAATTGAAGGCTTTCCCAAATAAAACCTTATTCGGTATATTCCCATCGAATTATTGCCGATCCTCGGTAACAAATCAAAGCAAATAAATAATAGACTAGATCAAAAGAGACGAAAATAAAAAAGCTGTGCATGGGTATTAGTGGTACATTAGTCTGTTATGTGCTCGGTGCTCGTGATGTAGATACCATATTTAAGCCGAAAAACCCTAAAAAACGAAACCCGCATTATAAAGGACTTTCATATTGAGGGTTTATATATGCAATGCGACATACTTGTAAAGAAGGAGGAAAACTAACACATAAACACATAAAACGAAACACACACTCATAGTAACACAAAATTTTGCTGTAAGCAACGGCTAGTCAAAGGACAAAGAATTGTTGAAACTATGAGTTAGGTCTAGTTTGAAGGCGCCCATTCATTTATCGAACACGATGGACCCCAATGCTTTCACATTGGAAAGTATTCAGTGTTTCAACGGTTTGTTTTTTCAAACGAGTTCAACGTTGGATAACTTGGTTTTTTGTTTCCACCAGTTTGGCATTCATCAATTGATGGCAATTTGACGAATTATCTTTTGCACCTCCGGCAAATAATGTTAGACCATTATTATATGAGAAGATTGTGAAGGTTACAGGTATTTAAATTTTACGAAACTACGATAATATCTTACGAAGAATCTTACCTATCCTATTTTACACGCGCTGTTTTCTCTGAAGATCTATACAAAATTTGATTCGCACAACAAACTCAACGGTATACTCTAGTAAACTGAACTATTCCATATGTTTTGTTCAGATAGTGTACACCATCAAAATCTCTTGTAGGCCGGTAGGATATATATTGGAACATACATAAAAAACATCCAACATTAGTAACACGTGCACTTCATTAATTAATTACCAGTGCTGTGTACGCATCTGTATTAACTATTCCATCGGGAAATTCGACTTGACTTCTGTGTTGCAGTGCTCGGGTTCGATCCCCGCTGTTGCACATTTGCATTTATATGGGGTGCGTCTTGCGAAGTAATGCAAAAAGCGTTGCCTGGCAAATGTTGGCTGATGCTTAGCCTTAAAATATCCTGGCGGTTCAGTAATGCTTAGCTTGCTCCGTCTTGCTACCCATGGAGCACTTCCACACAACCAACTTCGACAGACCCGCACTATTTATTGTAAGTAAAAAGCATCTATTAATAATACAATACAAAATCTATGTTATACTCACTTCCTGGATATAAACTCTAGGATCGAAAAATCATCTTTTGGAAATATATATATATATATATATATATATA
>MNPL01010746.1:3073-74476 GCA_002081605.1 Tropilaelaps mercedesae
TGCATACGAATGCACCAAGCCACCGAGCTCGACTTCATGAACCAGTCTACAGCAGAATAATCGGTCTACTGTATTATTTGTAATACTGTAAAGAAGTTGAAACTGTAAATTTATTGAATGATGCAGAGGACCACAAAGTTAACATGTTTTGCCGAAAACACACGGGCGAAATTGCGAAAAAAGTACATAGAAACACTGATATTGACGTTTTCAATAAGTCATTCCATTTCATTCTCATTAACCTTGGAAAATGTTGCCGTTACATTGAGGTTGTATGCACACAAATTCAACTAACGCAATAGATTACCACGAAACTACGAAAAACGTCTGAACTTCGCTAATTGGGATTTTGACAATTTTCAATGCGATATCGATTTCGGTAGTGAAATCAACTTTAGCGAGGATGCCTACTCTCATCTAAAAACAGGCATAGACAAATAAAAGAGTCGCATCTAGACTGGCGAACAGGTTATCATTTCACTAACAGGCAGTCGTCCATTCACCATACAGAACAATCTGGCACGTCCTAGTGGTCTAAATAAATCATCCATTGAGTCTACTATCTAGGGCTGTTTTTAACGAGATCCAAACCAGTAAACGTTAGTTGTAATTGATAAGTCCTTAGTAACGAGTTCAATTTTTGATCGCAACTGTAAAACGTCGAGTTAAGTGATATACGGCTTAAGTAAAAGTGTACCTTATGCCCTAGATGCGGCCAAACAATTGTGCTTTTTAGGGAAACAGTTCTTGGACGCGTGAACTCTTGTAATACGGATATTTGCTAGCTGTGATGATCTTGCGACTTGAGGCCGGTGGACTTTTATCTGTGAAGTAATTTTCAAGCCAAGGTGTAGGCCAAAAATTCCATTTTGAGAGAGTGCATAAAGGTAACTGGACCTCATTTTTACAAAATTCTGATCGAATACCGGTGAGATGGCGTTCCACCGGGAACTCTCGACAATGAAGTGACCAGCTCGAATCCCAGAAGACAAACGCGAATCGATGCGGTTTTTGTACTTTCAGATTTCATCATAAAGCTTTTAATAGCGCAACAATATGCTAAAAACTTCTAAAAAGGATATTTCAGTAACATTCATGCGTTAGGCTCATCACTAAATTTTCTACAAACATTACTGGTTATATCAGCATAATTTTATGATAAAATGGTAATATCTTCTACACACTTGTTTTTACATTAGTTTAAGAATTGTCCTGGAAGTTTATATTGAACCAAGTCATATTTCTAATAAAAATGTCTTCAGCTTCGTAACAAACAAAAAACCAGAAATCTCACCCAGATATGATTTGTGAAATTGCTAAGAATTTTGAATCAACTTCTACATTCATTTATAGTTATATATAAAATATGAAATAGGGTACAATAATCGTGGTAGCTCAACGTGTAACGTATATATTGCGATAACAAAAAGAGCCGAAAAAGTTAACTTACATTCGATGAAGAAGTAGATTTGCAGCTGATATGTGGGTCGAAGAAAAACTAGACATCCGGTTTTGCGTATTGTGTACGAATAAAATTTAGGAAAAAAACAATAAGAATTGATTAAAATAGTGCAAGTACTATTTTCTTACAGCAGATTTACTTTTATATATGCACTTAATTGCAACCACAAGTGTGCTCCAAATGACCACCACTGCTATTTGCACCATTCTGTAGTCAACCTAATAGGTAAATAGGTAGATGAGCTTCAATGGAATGGCTGCCCCGACCACCAAAAATCAGCTCAAGAACTCTTCTCTTGACTTATTGCAAAAGATCAAATTTCCTTCGGAAACCACAATTCTTTGATGATACGATTCAATGCATTGGAGAACCGTACTTGTGCTTGTCTAAATAAAAAATTGGTGTACGTTGATCCGGCATGCATTACCTTAGAAAAATGTTATTGGTTTTGTCGTGTATAACATGAAAAACTGAATATCTACCCTTTTTCTACTCAAACACCAAGTGTAAGTCTATTTTTTTTGTTAAGTATAGACCTCTAGTTTGGGGTTCCCTGTATATGCATCCTTTATGACAACTCATATTGCAAGTATCAAAAGTCACTTTCCGTAAAATGTTAATACTACTTGTTTGCTACTTAGGTAAATGATGAGCGCTCGCATTAACTAAATGTGACCGTCAAAATAAATCATGGAGTTACAAATGAACTTTAAGTATGCTGAGGGACAAATTATGCCAGGTGGGACTGATGGGACATTATACTGATGAGTAATTTATGTATGGTAAAAACGCACATTGGAACCGTAGCGATTATTTAGTGGCACATATTCACCCATCTCAAATTCTATCACGCAAATATTTATAAGCAATCAAATTTTATAGCTTTTCCACTCCCCCCTAGAAAAAAGATACGGTACGAAAACACACGTCCGCAAAGTAGCACTTATCATTACAATTATGAGGATGTTGATAGCGATAACAAGGACCAAAGTAACTTTCGTCTTGTAATGAAAACACCTTGCGTATGTCAACTCTATGCAGAGTTTCTGCAGAAGAAGACCAAGGATGTTAACAAATGGTACAAACGAAAAATAGCATTATTATTCAAAAACTTACTTAACATATACGCTTCTCTGAATATTGCTGGGTTCCAATTAGTGGAATAATCATCCCTACCGAACACAAATGACAGCGATGTGCTACAACTCCCAGAGAATTGAACTGGCGTTAATTAATTCACTTGTCCTCATCTGATCCCATGTGATGCCCAGACTCTTTTAATAAATTCGCGTGTTCCCTTTTTCGTGTAATAAAAAGATCTCTCTCTACTTATAAATAAGTCGCTGCGCGTTATATATTTAAAGGAGACCATTTGCCTATGCACATGTCCATTAATCCAATTCAGCAAATACCTCGATTCCTATTGCTCACTGGAAATATAATTTGCAACAACAAAGCCTGGTAATTTCGTTGAACGTTTAAATACAGAAATTTAACATTTTCCTACAAATTATTTACATTGCTGGCTTAATCGGGCGGCACTATAATTTGAATAGGTTATGCTCCACTGGTGTATCAGAGAAAAACAAAGAAGAAATTAAACCTCTAACAATAAAATTCTTGACAAACCTAATTCTTGATAAGATTTTCGTCTATTTGACAAGATACAAAATTAGGCACACCGCCTCATGAGCTTATTCCACCAAAACAAGGGCAAACGAATGACGCCACTTGCATGTTGACGCATGCCATACGTAGCAAAATTGCTCTGGCTTTCACAACAATAAATGCAAGGTATGAAGATCACTTCAAGAATTTAGATATAACGAAGCAGAGTATGATACCACATACACTACACATAAGGCTAAATAGATATATGATTTATAAATGATTAACGATTGTGCATGATGTGTGTGTAACGATTAGTTGTATGGATGTACGTTTTGGTAGCAATCGGAAAGGAGTGCGGAAAGTTTTTGCGTTCATGGTCAGGAGTGTTAAGGACAATTGGAAGTAGAGAAGGTGGTATTGGTTGTTGGTAAGGGAGCAAATAATTTTGGGGTAGGCAGTGTTTCCCTCCGCTTCGACCCTCTCCACATCGGTGGCCACGAGGTAGGAAGCCGCTTGTAGAGGGCGAGCGTCACCCAAACGAAGGACCGCACAACTGCTATAGCGGGTCACGACATATCCAGAGAATCCAACATCACAAGATCGCTTTTTCTCCCTCCGAGTAGGTCAATTGTGAGAAGTCAGTCGATGTCTACATATGAGTATCTTCCTTAGCTTCATATATCCGACGAAACACGCAGTGACTATTGTTAAGTTGTGTGTGATTATCATATGGAAAGCGCGGAAATTCGTTACGTGAGTGACAGTCTATCAGTGACATTCCTAGATTGTGAAATGTGTTGGTCTCAGAATGTATGTCACTAACAAGATGTCTACAAAACAATGTGGTTGGTGAAGAAGTGCTCGCGAAAAACAATACCAAAGAAGTAGTAAACGCTGCGTCGATACATGTACTAGGATAGAGACTGTTGAGCTGCTGACAGCAAATATCGTATATATCATAGAAAGATCAGAATGAACTGCAACAGAAGCTAAACACAACAAAGGAATGTCTTCAAGGAGAGTGCCCACAGAAGCAACTCGACGTCGAATCGTCTATAAGGAAATCTCGGAGCCGAGTATCATCGCTGCCTGCATCGTATTCGTACGTTGGCGCTCTATGTCGTGTTTTACCAAGTTATATAAAGTAGTTACACATGTGAGGAGAGTCGTTATATTGGAATATATATAAGCGATGAAGTTACAGTCCGAAAGCAAGAAGAAGCTTGTCTATACAACTCTGCTATTTATATGAGCCTACATAGAGGTTTTCCGACATATAAAGTAGATGACAAAAGACGCTAATCTAATGCTCTTCCACTGACTAACAATATATTGTAAAAGAGAGGAGTAAAATGATTTTCTGTACATACAAAATGCTTTTTCTTCTATAATTATAAAAGCACTTATGATTAATTATAATTATAATAGGTTGTATGAATAATTGCGGTTGTTTACGGAAAAACTCTGCGGTTGGATGAATTAGCGTCTCTCTCGTACTGTTGCCTATAAAATAAATCAACATAGGGGGTGCGATCGTGATAACGAGTTTTAGTTAAATTTCGCACGAGCGGAAAAAAGCTAGTTGAGTTCGAGGTAGCGTGAGGAAGAGAGGGGTTGGTGTATTTTTTATTGCTTTCCGCCGGATCACCCAGCCGAGCAATCGACCATAAATGGAACTCCATTGGATGGTATCTCGTCAGTCTATCACTTCCTCGTTTTAGAGAGTTCCAATGCGATGACAATGATGCCGACACCATCGATGGCATAGTAATAACTGCGAGCTAACTAGAGTATAACATGAAATGCTGGTATCAACAAAAGCAGCGTACTGAAGAGAACACCGAACGGGCGGGTTTAATGAGCTTTTCACCGATGATAGATGTGCTGCGATCAAAATTCTCGCAGATATTCGCATCATTACACTATCACGGTGCTGTTATTACACGCCCGTTGGATTTGTTCATTTTGAGTTCATTCTTACTAGCTTAGATACCGCTGAAGTAGCATTGAATACTGAACATTAACCAAGTTAAAACACAGACATTCGATATACACTCATTATATGACTCCAAAAAATGTAGACAGCATAAAACGTGTTAAGCCAAGAAAATCGTTTTTTTGAGTAATCACCATCAACGAATTAACTATAATAGCGACAATAATAAGGATTAGTAATAATTAATTATTATTATTATTATCATCTCATAATCATCATTTAGTGGCCGTAGCACTCTGTACTTACATTGGGTAATTTGAGGTTATCGACCTTTGCACAGAAGTCGATGAAGACAAGGGAACTTATCTTTAAAAACACTGCTCCCGATTCTGATTTTATGTTTATATAAATTTTAGGTCGAACTCTGTAGTGTTTCTTATTATAAGTGTATTCTTATAATAAGTGTATTTTTTGGGTTAATCTAAAAAATTTTTAGGTTAGCTTTAAGATAGGCAGGCGCTCCAGAGGCGAGTAAACGGCAATTTAACCTTATCAAAACTCTCTGGCGAATGGCTTAATGTCATTGTGACCACCTGCCCTCTCATGACACAGTTGATGGGTACGCTAATAGTGCTACCAATAAAAGATAAAAGCCTTAAGGATATATTAATGACATGGCTAGAACGAATGAAGTTGCGAAAGGTAAAAAATTCTAAACAGTCAGAAAGATGAGTACAATTTCTAAATTCGAGTTTGAACACTCGAACACTTTGAACACCAAAACAACTCTCCTTTAATGCCAAAGAAACTCTTTTTTGACAATCTAAATAGAAAAAACGTATTCCACATTACTAGCGATAGACGAACCATAGCCATTTTAAGCGGAAATAATCTAGCTAGCTAAAACTGAGTTATATAATTTAAGCTCGTTAGTGTAATTAATATATCGTTCAGCATAATTATATGACTTAATCGGTGAGATATAATTTACGTAAGGAACGCCCCATTATGTGTACTTATGTATTTTCGCATACAATTAATTATACAGCAATTTGCGAGAAACTTTTCGTTTAGTGTAAGTTCCGGCTATCTTATCCCAAGTAGCTATTGAAAGAAGAAAATTGCAGGGTAGTGTGAGATACAAAAAAGCACGTAAGTGAAGACGCAGGACGAGATGGACAGACAATGAGGGGAAGAAAACGTTACAGATGAAGAAGTGAATACATTTGCTGTATTATCGCCGCTATCGTAGAGATGGAACAATGACAATGATGATTTAATGCATCTACTTTGCTAATGTATGCGTGTTCATAAGTGAAGGGTTGTGCGATGGCTATTAACAGCAACAAGCCACTATGTGTGTGTTCATACGATAAAAGCAAATGCTATGTAAATGGATTGATCATTTACTCAGCCAAAGGTTGCTTTTGTCTGCAACGTTTGGCAAAGCGTCACTATAACAAGATAACCTGAGAACAATCTTATGTAACACTTTATATGAATCCACTAAGGCGAAATAATGGTTGATACTTCTAAAAGCTCAGAAACAAAGTAGAGACAAAGGGTGCACGCTTTGAGCTACTTGAAATGCTTAAAATACTTGAGTAGTTATAGGAAGTGTTGCACCAGTGTTCAATGTTGTATGTCTATTGAACATTTGGGTATATAATTCATCGAATTATTGAAGTAATGAACGCACGGTCCATTATTACAGGCTCACCTGCCATCCACTCTTCTCATGTTTATCAGATGCACTTTACATGAGTTGCCATTCGTATGTCTACATGGCAATAATTCCCTTCAATGGGTTATAGATCAAGATTACGTTTCTCTTTTTACCTTCAGGCTCTCTGCATACATGAAGGCGTATACTTACCTTTCCCAGGAAGACGAAATTATTTAAAGCAGCAGTTCCCGTACACCATATTTTGTCTTATAATTCAGCTTAGACCTTATGGAGTGCGAAAGTTTTCACAAAATATTTCCATCATACTATCATGTTTGATATCGCGACTATAGTAATTAGATCATTATACCGTAATAGTAGTTATTACACAATTTAACGCATTATGGTTTCGTACCGCTTTGGTCAGTACGTCCCATGGCCCAACTTTCCATGGTCAGTTTTATTCTGAATTTCTTTCATTTTTATTTGTAGCATTCAATTTATGGCAATACTAAAGTGTTTTATTGTAAAATTTAATCGAGTTGTGTCGTTATGGTAGCGTTGGTCAGTGAAATGATCTCATATCTAAGTAATCTAATCTAGAGCGTTGTAATTGTAATGTATTGGCCAAAAGAAATAACTGGAGAACTAAGAGACCGAATCGTAACGGGACAGGAGTTGGATCTATCGGACATGCTCAGTGCCATTATTCTATTTCCTCCAATGTCTACTCATGTAAATAATGTAGAAGCCACATTGGCTATCTCGCGAGTGAAATACAGAGACCAATAGGTGACAACACCTGTCTAGATTGAGAACTAAAGATAATTCAAATCATCTGTCTGTGTTTCAGAAAAGTATGATCTGTATGATATAATGCGATTCCAAAAAGGTTGAACACTGGGACCCAAACCGAAGATCTTTGATAGTGATAAAGCTACTTCGTAGATATGTCAAGATAACATCATCATAGAAGCGACGAATAGTTGGGGACAGTTATACGTTACGCTTGAGTAGACCGATGTTTCCCAGCAAATGTGATTGTCTTTGTGTTTTTGCAAGCAGCGTTTAGTGGATAAAAAGCAATTTCTATCTCGTAACTGAAGCACAGAGATGAACGAGTGGCAATAACCGGTTAGATTTGGAAACTAGGAATAATTCAAATCGTCTGTATCTGTCTCAGGAAAGAATAATCTCTGTGATATGATGTGATTCCAAAATGTAGGAACACTGAGGCCAAAATATATATATATATATATATTGGTTTCATCCAGAACGTCAGCTACTATCAGTGTGTATCGTTATCTTCTGAAAACTGGTCTGGCAAAGCGGACGAAAACATTGTGGCACAGTCAGATTAATGTAACAAACCATCAACAAAATTAATCTAGTGGTCGCTTCTTGGCCTTCTAAGCTCAAAGTGCAATTGTTGATATGTGACTCTTAGGGGACACACCAACGCGTTTTAACTAGGAACTGGAGTAGCGGAGTTTGATTAACATATTAAGAGCACAGATAGCTATCATCATATTGAGTTGTTAAATATGAATGTTTCACTTGCTATAGTAAGCATGGCTTATCTATTTTTTTTTTAGAATTCATCCCACCCAGTTTAGAATTAATTATATTTTCGTTTGGCAGCATGGTTAATTGATTTTTTAAAGAAACCTTCGTTAAATCAAAATGTACGATGTGTACGTTGCTAAATTTTATTATGCTGATATGATGATGAGATTATTGAGAAATTTTTTGATACTTGAAAAAACATCGAAACATCCGGAAATGCGGATTGGCATGATAGCATTTCATTAGTTATATATACGAAAATGTAAACCATGGTGAATATACAGTTTGTAATTCCAACAACGTAGAAAGACAAAGAGACCACTAACTACTTTTTAGTCAATGATCAGGCTAATTTAATGGCAGGCGCACAACGAAAAATCGTAACTTGAAGATCATCTTGCATAAGGACTGACAAAGGGAAGTTGTCAAAACGGAAATTGTTCGAAAATACTTAACATCGCTAAACATAATCGCTGATCACGTTAAAGTAGCGTTCAATTTGTGTTGGCTCCTTTGTAATAAAACTGATGACTAGCACTCTCAGCTTTTAGACAAATTTTGCTAGGATGATTACAATGCCTTCTAACATGCTGCGCCATATATATATATATATATATGTATCCCAGCCATTTCACATATAAGCATTATATTTCGCTTATTTAACATTATGTTAGGACCAAATACTTTTCATCACATTCAAATTAGATTCATCAGCAAAGCTTTAATACGTTAATGCTTGTTAACTAAGAGGCCATTATATGGCAGAGAATGAGACTTCGGTGAAACGAATGATCACGCTTTAATTTCATATTCACTTTTGCTTATCTTTGATTACACTCGTGACAACCAATGCACATAAAATTATGTAACTTCCATGCACTTTTTGCTTACCCTCAAGTGAAGCAAACGTAAAATCGTTGAACGCTATCATTGTTTGATCATCATGATGTAAAGGTGTGTGAGCCTATCACCTATCACATATTTTCGCACATTTAGCAAGTATGGCCAAGGCCGGGAGTGGCTTAGTACATTTAGATTTGATCACGGTGTTTATAAAAATATATATTGATATATTCGTTTAAGAACGCAAGACTCAGGGCATACCCATCACGTAGTCTATGCTTTAAAACTTTTTTCCTATAGTTACGCCACAGACTCGCGTATTTTTTGGTACATAAAACTACCCGTTGCAAGCATTTTATGTAGAGGCTTTTTTTGAGCGGTGTTTGTATATGATTCATAGAATAAAATGATCTTAGTTTTGGCCTAGAGAATATTTAGGTGAAAAGAATACACTTAGATATGATCTAGACGCTAGCCGGGATCTGTGCTTTTACACCTATGGGTAAAATATTTCAGTTCACATTCATCTTATATTCCTATTAATATTAAATTAAAGGATTGCACTCGCTAAGCAAATAGAACTAATCTGAAAAAGAGCCAATTGTTAATATAGTGACATTGTTATTGTGTAATAACAGTTGTGTAATTATAACATGAGTGATATTATTGTTTTATGAGTAACATCAAATTCTAAAGTCACAAATAAACAAAAGAAGCACTAAAATAAACCGCTCATATTGACGTAAAGTATATTATGGGCGATTTATTGCGGAATGTTGCATACGATGGCTAGCCTCTCTGCTGTTCTTCAAAGTATTATCATTTTCATATTACTTAAGAAAACAACGTTGAAATGATCCATGTTAATTTAGACGCAAATGAGCAGGACACACCTCTCCTTCCAATATTCAAATTTATCTTGAGCGCAATTCTCGTGGAGTTGGGCTTCTCAAATGACTGAACAGTGTGGGCCCGCAGGGCTTAAAGCGTATAAGCTTGTCAAATACAAAAAAGGCTATTTCAATCATTCTCGTTCATGGAAGAGCAATAGATAATCCCGAGCCTTTAATAGTGACGAATATTTTAATTGCCGAAAAACTTTTATTTTTTCATTTAACAAAGAATTTTGGTGTGGAATGTTTTTGCATGGAATGCTTTTCTTTGTAAGCCATTGAAACTGACCTTAATGCCCAGAAAAGGTTCCAAGAAGACGAAGATAAAAACTACCGCCCGGTGTCTCAGTGTCCATTAGCTTTAACATATTTGACAAAAATGTTAAGTTATACATAGCTAAACTTCTGCTCAAAACCTAACTTCTAGATGCTCCAGTATAGACTCATGGCCAATCAATCAACATATATGCAACTCGTGGAAATGACGTAAAATTTAGCCATGTGCATGAACTTATCGAGTATTTCCAAAGAAAATAGATATATAGTTTTTTCTGTCTTCCACTGTAGAAATGAATTGAAGAAATTAGACCTGAGCGTAATTATTCAATCGCACATTTAATACATAAAGTTAGACATAGTTGTCATGGTTCTAATCGATTGGAAACATGAACATACATTTCTTTATTTTCTCTGTGGGAAGTGGGCCAGAAACCTAAATCATAAACTACATTGCTGTTCCACCTAAAGTTGCAGAAAACGTTTTGCCAGTTATTTACGAAAATCATCAAATTTCAAAATTTACTTTAACAGACCATATATGGTTAGAATAGAACTGCGCAAAAGTCAGTGCAATTATGCGAAAATGTAATAGTTCGGTAGCTTTGAAAAGAAGGTGTTAGAAAGCAAAAATCATTGTACACAAGGCAATATACACTTTGATCTTGATATATAGTTAGGAGTAGTGAGTTGTAACCGAGATAATGTTGCCTTGTGCATAAGGAGCCAACAAGATTCTCAAAAAAATAGCTGCCTTTGTTGTCTTGAGCAAATCAACAACACATTCACGATTAGAGTCAATACAGTTAAGTGGATAATACCTTCTATAATATTAAAATTTAATTACACAGTTAGATGTGTCAGTGTTTTGCCGTTTTGCCTCTAAATTAGATCCCAAGACACTTTGTTTTATTTTCAACCTATTTCGCAAAAGCAAAAAATTTTAGAGTGAAGACACTGTACACATTAGTTTTCAACGCGTTGTGGTTACGTTCTATAAATAATAATAAATGGTTTAACGTTTCAAACGGTAGAAAAATATCTGAGTATTTCTGTTTGGTCATTGATACACAATGGCAATGGCATTTCTTGCTTGATCGAAACTTTCTAACCTATTCTACGTCTAAACACATAGTAATATTCTTTTTGCTTGTTCATTAGTATTCATTACATCCATCCTCATAACTACGGTGTGCAAATCTCCGCTTACTTCAACAATACGGATAAATCACTTTATTCTTAGAAAATAGCTTTATTTACTATAGAATAAGCCGTTGTCGATTGTTGTATCAAAAGAAGTGCGACTAACAAAGATTGAGCCAATATAGCCAAAAAGATTTACCAAGGGATGTAACGGAGTTTTGTCCGCAGGGTTTGATTATTCAGTACTTTTTTTTGGCGAAAATAACGAACCCGCCTTCTATCGAAGGGTGCACTCGCTTCGCTTGTTGCTACCGGGTTGGGTAAATTAGTCAAATCGGCGTCAACTATTATTCTGTGATTTCAATTATGTGTATAGCCCTATTGGTTGCTTTTAAGCCTCTAATTATAGCTGCTGTATTTTTTCTAGCACTTGGAAGGGGATCTCCTGCAACGCTAGCCATTTATTGCTTGTCGAGTGTGTGTCATCTCGTTTCTTGGATATTTGTTGCTCATTCGTATTGTGGTAGGGCGTGTACCACGCGAATAAGAGCGTAGGTATAGTTTCCTCGGGTTATTCATCTACTCGTGTTTAATCTCTGCTGGCGTTGTCGGTTCTCGGTTAACTTTAGGCACGCAGACTCACGGTCCCGTTTGTCATAAATTTCGCGTTCTTGAATAACAGTTGCTGGCGGTGTAGCAATCTTTAGCAATCTTCGACAAGTTGATTCAGGTTGGATTCAGGATGCTGTCTACCGCCAAATACGGACAGGCTGTGTTCCTCGTTTTACGTGAGGTTGGAGGTGTTATTGGTGAAAGCTATGAGGAAGAAAAAATGGACCATGGGGGCCCCACTTCAACCTGAGGCCCAACGTGTCAATTGAGCAGGAGCAGAACTAACATTAGCATGAGAAGAAGTGAAAACACAGGCACGTACGACGGCTGATGAACGCGAGTTAGTTATTAGAAAATCTGAAGACATGAATCGGTGCGACAATGACTGGGTTGCGATAGAAGCGGTGGATAGAAGTACACCACAACCACCGCCAAGTAAACGAGAAAACATGAGGAAACACAAGGCAAAGGAGCATAAAAGCCTCGAAAGTTTGTCTTTGAATGTTCTCAGATTCAAAATCTGTTCAATTATAAATTACTAATTAACGCCAGTCAGAAGCGAAACGACGTCACAATATAATCATTGGCGCTATTTGTTCTGTTTGGTTAGATTGTTACCTAAACTCGCGCTCCTACTGACCGCAGCTAGCCTATTTGAACTGATCCCGTGACTGTATAACTGAATCGGTACATTATTTACTTAGTTTTATGTAAAAACCAAAGCCAAATTTCCTTATATCTAACGATGACTTGTTGGCCACAGGAGATCATAACTGGCTTGTGCGTGTATAAAAAAAGAATTTTGTCAATTTACTTGCAGAATCCAATCCTGGGACCCGAACAAAAAATATTCTGGCATTTTATAAAAGCTTCGTAGAGACATGCAACAGACTCGCTGACCGTTGAACAATTACCATTGGGACCCAAGGTGCATACAGTCACAATGGTAATTGCTAAACAGTCAATTGGGTAACAGATAATACATGCGATACCCGAAAGTGACTTGAATATTGATGTCTTAAATGCGGCTGATTACTGGTCAGAACAATAATTATTTCCACTGGTTGTCTATGAAGTGGGTTTCTACGAAGTACCACCAGTAATCCTTATCACTATTAGCGTCCCAGCAAGCCTATTACAAAAAAAATGACATGTCTTCGTGAAGCTTCCATTAAATGCCGTAGAATATTGTTCGATGAAAATCGTTTGAAACAAAACAATAACAATAACTTCGGAAGACAAATATTTCCCAGAAGCACCATGGCAGTAAGCTAAATTGAAAATCAGCCGAACGACAATAAGTCAACAAGCAATGATAATAATGATAGCAGCAGCAATAATGGTGGCAGTGACTAGGTTTTCACTTCATATTGCTTTTTTCTTCCTTATTTCCTCACTTTTTTCCCTATTGTAACTCTCAGTAGCGGTAATTATCTTTATTCTCCTCATTAGGCCATTCGCAGCCCTAAAAACAAAGTGCAATAGAGTGCAAGATTTTCACATCTTCATGTACCTGTGACGTTATTCTCATGTTATGTTGCACGCAGTTTGACTATAATATTAAAACCTACCGAGGTGCAATCATCGCCGTGTCGCCGACAAATCTTCGTTGCACCCAACACGAAAAACTGCAGCAAGTCTGCTGTAAAAGAGTAGGATCGTGTTACACGTGAAGAGCCGACGCGAAGTCTTTACGAAAGGGGTAGCAATTTCTAGATGAAGTCATAAAATACTTCGAGCGCCTCAACATTACCTCAGAAATAATCAATTTCAGCAGCCTAATGATATAAAGCGAAATATAGGTGCTTGGAGGTCTATCGTTCTAATTACGTTATGTAATGTCATCGATGTAAAAAAAGCAGCTGTTTTTTACAGTTCGTACTATGTTGACGCTGCCTGCAATCAAAGCTTTACTTTTAGTGGTGGTGACAGATGTGGGCAATTAGGTAGAATCATACACCTGAAAAAGAAAAAATAAATTTCAGTAAACGAGTAGACTACAGTCACACGCCGCGCCTACCACAGTTAAACGCCAATTTCTGTTATTGTTTGATCCGTTTCAGTGTGGACCAGGTGCAACAGCTGCGCGTGCGCTCAACTCAGTTCTGGCGGGTCTTGATTCTGGCGGGGGCGGCGAGGGTGGATCAGGAGTAGGCACGCCCCTTCTCGCTGCCCCCCTCAGTCAGCTGAGCCAGTTGAGTCAGCTGAGCCAACTAAATTTAAGTCCCTTACAACAACTGCAGCATCTTCAACAGCTACAGCAGCTCAATAGTACCGCAATGGCAGCAGCAGCTGCAGCAGCCGCTGCTGGGGCAGCCGTTGGTGGACACGGGGGAACCACTGCGACATCCACTCATACGACCACTAACGGCGGTGCTCACCACTTGCAGCAACATCTGCAACACTTACAGCAACAACAACATCATCAGCAACAGCAGCAGCAACAACAGCAGCAGCAGCAGCAAGCGCAGCATCATCATCACTTACAACAGCCTGTTCTTCACTTTTCCACATCTGACCACGAATGGCCAATGCCTGAGGCTACTGAAAGAAGGTACGTGATTTTTTGCAAGTTCCATGAAACATTGTATTCTATTGCGTACGTATTAATGGATTCCATCTTGCGTCATTACTTGAGAGGTGTCTATCGGCTGATTTCCCTGAAATTTTCGTGTGCTGGGTTTTTGGATTGATGAGACTGTCATTTGCCGCAATTTTCAGTGATATGCAATCCAATGATAAGGTACTGATAAGTTTTCATGGGGGTTAAAATGATTTTATTTATACACCTATTCTATCTTCGTCAACATATTGTTTATCAAATGTCGAGCACATTACCCTTAAGGTCTCCTAAGGGCATCGCAATCACAATTTTGTCACTTTTTCGGTTTTTTCTCTCATAGAATCTAGTTGTTAATTTAATGTGGGCCTCTACGAAGATTCCATATTATAAGAACGTATTCCTATGACTAGCTATCCAACGTTTTCAGTGTGCATAATGTACAATTTTTTTATGTGGGTTTCGAGTGATGCTGATGGCACTAGTACGTCACTGCAGCCATTCAGTGACTAGTGTAGGACTTAAAAACCCACTAGAACCCCATATTCTTCCCACCCCTAGGTTCAGTAACCAGTAATACATTTCTTCGATATGCAACCTAAATACAACATGTTGATGAAAAGAGAATATTCATATGATCCCTTCGTAAGTCTCAATTTTTGCCCCGACTCCGTTGGAAATGAACCTATGGTCGCTGATATCTTCACAGTAAATCCAATATTGCCGAAAATTTAAGAAAACTACTTTTCGAACCTAAACAGTAGCCAAAATTCAGATCTACAAAAGAAATCTTTAAGATAGAGGCCTCAGGCCAAAAATATAAACAATAAATGTCGAAATCTTTTATTCGCAATTTCTATAGGAATGCATGTACTTGAATTCTCGTTTTCGACTTGCCTGCCATACGAAAGCTCCGTTTCCCGTTTCCTCTCTTTTTCTAAGTTTTCACATGCCAGGAGATGGCTTTGGCATACGCTGTCTACCATCGTTTAGCTTATTGGTGTAACAGAGATAAGGCAGGCTCTAATCACACACTTGTAGGTTCTGATTTGTTCTTGAGTCTGGCTTGTCAGTCACTCCATTTTATGTAGTAACAGGTCCTAAAATTCCAAAACCGGGTTGAAAATCGGGGAAATGAATGACGAATATTTGAAACTTAGGTTAAAATTTAAACATAGAGACGTACTGTGCTGTATGGAAGTGATCTATGTTCAGACATGTCTAATTCCCTAACCAGTAGCAAAATAATTCTAAATATCGCATACAAATAATAAATAAACATCGCACTTATTGAGACCCTGAGTCTCTATGGTCATGCATTTACACAAGGTAGTATATGATTTCATAGTTAGTAGTTGGATTCCTTTGGTGCTGTTGACGTTGCTGGAGTTGTTCCTTCCTCTCTGTTCTTACTCCTCCGTGTGTAAAGGTTTCTATTATGGTACGCCATTCTCTTCGCATCGTTCTATCGGGACCAATCAGAGCCAGTATAGCCGTAAAATACTAGAGTCGTTTTCGCTTCTTCTTCTCCTAAGTCTGCTTTGTTTGTTCGTATACCTTTGTTAAACGTACCGTTTAGCATTAGAGGGTCGTTATTTTTTAATGTGAAGCTTGAGCGTAAATCTTATCTATCTTTATGAAGCGTTTAGTCTTCTCATTGATAAAAAAAAACAGCTCTTGGACCATTGAGCTGTGCCGTTAGGTTGCTCCTAGCCACAAAGGTAGTGAGCCTATGAGCGCTACTGGCGCCGAAAGTGGCGCCATGGCGTCCCTGGCTGGGCACCAACAAGCTGCTGCAGACGCGGCTGCGTATTCCCCAACCCGTCAGTCTATGGATACGTCTCTCGTCAACAACGGCCAACGAGCGCCGCTACGGGTAACTACTTTGCGTAAGTCGCTGTATACGTTCAGCGTCTTGGCGTGGCTCATGTCCACATGAAGCGGCTGCTCTGTCGACAAGATGTTACCTTAGGGTAACAGAAAACCAGTTTGTCTATTTAAACTTCACTTTTCTGAAAGCACAGTGTACAGCCCTGCATTTAGCATGTGGTCATCACTGGTGTGGTGGCGAGCCAGCGATGACAAAATTTGTGAATGACAAGTTTCGTGCACTCCAAATAGTGAGATATGAGAAAGTGGAATACAGTGATACGTTAGCTTATCAGTTAGCAAATAGCCCATCATCGTGAATTGTGTGATCGCCCGGTTGTATTTAAAATTTTTTGTTAGAAATTGGTTTTGTTCGAATGGTCTATTTTAACAGCTAGAAATTGCATGACACCAGTTGAAGCAAGAGTTGACACCGACAGCCATCAGTGACATCTTTCTATCCCGTCAGGCCTGGCTAACAGTGCTATAATGAGTACGAAAAGTGGTGCATCATGGGACAACATCTTCAATCTTCTTAGAATCAGGTTACCTATCGCAATACAAAGGATCTCAACATTAGTGACAAGTGATTATAGCTGTAGCACCTTGCATCTATTGCGAGCCACTACAATAAAAAACAAAGGCGGCTGAGTGTTTTATTTGATAAATGGAGATATGCTCTCTGTCAGTGCGTGAGTTAGCTAAATTGTAAGCTCATCTGTAGATATGTGACCCCGCCCGGTAGTATACAAGGATTAGTATTAATCCATAAGAATAGAATGAGTTAGATGAGTGATGTGCTTTCTGTCATATAAATGTATCTCTTAATAGAGCAGAGTGCGCAAGACTTTAGTGAACCTTTTTGCCTGGGGCCGCTAGGCGCCTCATCTCGTAATTTCCTCAATGGTAGACTCACGGTCCACTGTTTTAAGTCACGTGTATCCTAAAAACTGAATACATAACACCAAATATTTATATAAAATTAGCGGACGTTTTTCTTACTACTTTTACAGATTCCCTTAAGACAATAACAATTCTATCGGTATCAGATAGGCCATTCTGTTGTTGTCACCGTCGTCTTGAGGTCGCACTGTAGAAATTTGCCTAGTTTCTTGCTATTTCTTCTTGCTCTAAAGTTTTCAGGGAGATAATTAGCCAATCATACAGCTTTAAACTGTCATTAAACAAACTAATATGAATAATAGCCGCTACACTGGAGGAGAAATATAGATTGTTCATTTTCTAAGCGCAATGTTTGTGTACCATTCAAATATACAAATTGTCTATGTTCTAGACATTATAATTTAAAAGGGATGACAGAAAAACCACAATAGTACTGTCTTAACACTAATAATTGTATTTCTTGGATTCGTGTACAGACCGCTGTCACGCGCCTTACCAACTCAGCTTTGATCGTTTGCTCAAGTTTGACTATAGCTCACGCCATATAGCCTGGGCCTATTTCTTAAATTGTTTTCCGGCACTAAAGAAAAAGAGCGACTACAGTCTAAGGCACTATGTTCTAATAATTAAGAGGCAAATTTAAATTAAACAAATCGCCCGTACCGATTGGAATTTGGTGATACATTCATTCTGCAGGACTCATTGGATCGGAGTCCCCATTGGTGAGTGTCTCCGAATTATTTTCAGAGTGAACTTGCTAAACGACTTACAGCTGTTGCTTGTGGTGTTTCGTCAGCAACAACGAACATTGTTAGGATGTCGACACAGAAATATGTGACATTTAAAAAACATGTTGAGAGTTTTCCCTGCTTACTTATTTTACTTGCCGCTTTTGAACGCTATTTCGAAAGATACAACGATAATCAATAAATTGCTAGCCCGATGATTCATCAAAAACAAAAATTCTTTGCCCCGTTCAGATTTCGTATATTGTTGACACTATAATTTAGATTCAATAGATGCACCAACATTTCGGTAGACTATTGTTAAATAAGTATAATGGAATTTGTGTATTGGCTAAAGAGTCAGATTAAGACATTGAAATCCGGCGATATTTCTAATTATCTAGATTGTCTCATTTTGTTATAATAGTAAAGTTCGGGCATATGAGCTTCACAAGGACGTGTTTGTCATTTCCGCGCATACTCCACTGTTTAATGAGCTATTTCCGGTACTCAGATAAAGCCTTCGATTCTTTATACAAATGTAATTCATGTGTACAATCGTGCCTCACATGACAAAAATGAGCTGATGGGAAGTCCTATTACAAGAACTATAACTATATAAACCTCTTAATGTAGATAATATAGTTTAATACTAAACTAATTTTTTAATGAAAGTCGTTTTGACAGGACTGAATATTTTTATTACCACATTGTCAATGTTCGACTATATGTGTACAGTCAATTAGGTAACAGTATTTAGTATCCAAATATTTTCAATTTGTGAAGTTGTAAGTAATAGAGAAATGTGGAGATCCATATCATACATACTTGCATGTTTAGTCATTATAATGTATCATCTTGAGTGCTGTGCTCGCTAGAAAAGTATTACTTTCGTTGCCTAATTTCCAAACGACGATTAGCCAGTCCGTTTCTAAGCATTCCGTTACATGTTGATTCGTCGGAGGTTGGCAGAAATCATATTGCACGTGGTCAAGCTACATAGAACACTGCACACTAACAAAGTAGGGCAAGTTGCTAAATGAAAACTCCTAATATCTATTGGGTCACTTTGTGCATAGTATGTTTCCGTGGATTACCCCTATCACCACTGGAATATGGCTAATATTCAGTTTAACATAAGAAGCAGCAAATACAGTCGTAAGAGATTTTTAGACAAATATGACGTAATGTCAAACCAAGCAGACATAGTTGAGTTCTCTACCAAGGAGGCGAGGGTACTTCTGCGCAAAACATTGGTTTTTTGTCGAAGTTAACTAAAAGTGATTTAATTGCATTTAGGGCACATAATCTTGCCATTATAGTACGACTTTTTATTATTTAAAAAAACTCTACGTATGTCTTTCATACCTACGAGCGCAGTTCCTGTAAAGTTCACTGGCCACCAACGCGGCAACGGTAAAGCGAAAATAATGGCATCTTGGTTTTTGAGTAGAAAGATAAACAGTTCACTATTTTTAGAGTACAATTTACGTGAAACAAGAAAGAAAAAAGGACAGGATAAAACACCGTGTCGAAAAGGAAAAAATGTTTGGGGTAAGTCGGCGTTACTCAGTGGTTAACTCCGTCGACCTGATCACTTGATTAGCCAGCTGCGAGAACGCGTTGCGCCGTGGTGGCTGAGTAATGTGCCATCAAGCTAGGTGACACTCATTTGAGCCGATGAACCTAAGAAATACGGGACAAAATTGTTGGGCAAGAAAGAGAAGCAATAGAGGTGAGATGAGGTAAGGGTGGGAGGAGTGGGGCAAAGCGTGTTTTCGCGGTGTCCGCTCGGCCGATTTTGCTCTTATCCTTGCTGATGTTATTGTTGATGATGACGTGAAGTAACGGTTGGTCTGCCGCTGGGGAATTTGTCTGTCATGTTCTCAATGACTAAATACGATTAGCTCACTGGATTTGACGTAAATCTATGGGGGTCGCTACGAGAATCTACCAGCTGAGTCTAAAAGAAGAAAAGCCAGTGGTAGCTGGGCTGCTTCTTCCATTCTCCTTTCACTCATCAAAGGCGCCGAGGCGACGCTTGAAGGTATTAGTAGTCTCGGGCGAGCGCCAGTCATGGCTAAGGGATTCCGAGGGTTAATTCATGAGAGCTCAAAAGAACCTCGATCGAATAAAGCAGTAGAAAAGCGACAACACTATACTCATTTATAGAACGACAAGAGAAGGCTTTCTGAAGAGAACACAACGAATGAAGAGACAAGACCTAGTCGTCGCCAACGAACTGATTAAATAGTATACACAAATAGCATAGGCGGCACCACAGCTTTCTCGAGGTGGTTCTACTGGGGACATGACTCGGATATTTCCGTACATCTTGATGATAGAGACTTTTCAGTGAGTCGCACGCTAGTAGGAGGCGACCGCTTCTTCTCGAAATGAAGCAGGAGCACTAAAACAACAATATACATTTTTCGTTTTTTTCAACTTTGTAAAGATTATAACAATCTCTTTGATTAGGTGGCGTAGAACTGCCTGAATAGTTGCGTTTGATTACATTAATTTGGAACCCTCATATGGGCCATATGCAACACGTATATTTTATACGTTCTGATACAGCTGTTATACATCGTTTCTGCCAGATGACAAATTCCTAGAATGTACACTTTACCTGGAATAGCATAAGATTAGGGAAGTTCAAGCGAACTGATGCATTGCAACTAGATTTAAAACGTCTGTTTGAATATCTCTGTACCTTGTTATACCCGGTTGTCCTCTTGTGGTGGGTATGGAACTGAGTTGAAGGACATAGTACGTCCTGGTGATTTTGCAGTGAAACGCACGCGAGGGAACTCAAATCCCGCTGTCTCTGCGAGATTGGGGTCCATTTCCCATCCTTCTCCTACAGCAGAAGCCTTTCCGGTACCCGTTGTTTCTTCCTTCATCGTTTCTTAGCTTTCCCTTTGGCGTGACTTTGAGCCCAACGGGGGAGTCTGTCTCCCTGTCCTATGGGATCAGTGATTTATGCTGCTTGCAGCGAAGGGGCTCAAGTTGCAAGACCTGGGTTGCTCGCCCAGGGGAAGAAACTGGCAGGAGGTAGTAGAATGGTCTAGAAGCATGGAACAAGACTTTCTTACCACAAACTTGGAGGGGAAGAGGCTTGTCGGGGGCCGAAGCTGATCTGTGAAGCTAATTAGAATAAACGAAACAGATTACCCGGAGCCAAGAACGGCGACAAACGGTGGGAAGATATCCGTTGTTACCCTCTGAGGCTATGTGCAGGACTCTTGCGAGAAGGTGGCAGAAAATGAAGGTAAAGTGTCGTGTACGACATGCATGCTTTTGTCAGAGATGCAACTATGTTTCGATTCATCATGTAAGACGATAGTGTGTTTTTAGCTGAGCCCAGAAAAATAGCTTCAGTTAATCTGGACTAAAATTTGCTTGCTAGACAGATCACACAGCGTCTTTGAGTATGAGATGCATCTAAGCATAGAAGATCGAGTGTCATTCAAGTCGGTGTTTAGTCTAATACTTGTTTTTTATTCGTGAGAGGTGGGCAACAGAAAGGAAAAACGAGTAGCCTGAAAGCGGCCGTTATACCAAGTGAATCTAGCCGATTTAACATGTTGTTTTGAGTTATGTGGGATCGTTTGACATGAAGCGCTCTTATGCCTGCCAACGATTGTTATTTTGTTGTCTCGTTTGCCAATGGCTAGCGCTATCAATATAGATTATGGAGTTTAACGGTGGTCTAGAGAATTTTCTTCACCAGTTGGCATACTCAGACATCTCTTACATGATACAGATATGACATTGCATGCTACTGTGGACTTCTAAGTCTGGACTCACTGTAGCGGACATACGCCAAGTCATATAGGCTGGTGATAATACGGGCTCCACCCAGAAAAGGTCATTGGCAGACTACGAATTCGCGCTCTCCAACTTGCTTCTTAGGGTCAGTGGTACGTTTTTTGTCCAAAAAAGAAGGAGCTTATGGGGTTTCTATGAGCACATGTGTTCCAGTCTATCGTAGATACAGAACCCTATACATACTGATCGTGTGCTTTCTATACATGCGTGTATTGTCTCTAAGATATTGCAGCGCCCCCTATATTGTTCTCATTATTTGCTATTGCAACTCAACGTGTAATCGAATCCTAATATTATAAACAAAGATAATATTGCGTATATTTTGACTAATAAGTGCTACTATTCCTGTTTCATAGGTGCTCTTATATCGAAAATAAAGTCATACAGTGGATATGTCCACATGTGCTTAGAGCATTCCACTTACGTGTTCTTAATAGCATATAATTCCATATGCATTATAGGCATAATTCCGTAAAATGCACGAAGTTCATTCAAACTTGCTATTCTACTCAGGCCGTGTTGCTTCTATTGTCAAAGACAAGCGATAGAACTCTCTGGCGGGCATTTACCCAAAACATATCAAATGGCCAAGGACCAGCGGGTCAAAGTGTTGCGGGAAATGGGGTATAGGAGGAAATGGCTCCGTTTGAGTAATGGACTCTCATGTCGGTCGCGTAAAGGGGAAGACTTTCTAGAGAGCAGAGTGGGTGGGAGAGGCGCAGGCTGTAGCGAGGTAAGGCGGCTTATAGCAAAGGAGAGAGTCTGTAGTGGTCGAGTAGGGACGAAATAGTCGGCGTGGTTGGCATTTCCTTAATGTGGTAATTAACTTACTACGGGAGAGAGGACACGTTCACCGACCAAGATGAACCGTGTGTAGCATTTGTGATAGGAATGTACAACTAAGAGTCTAGAAACTCGTCGAATGTCCGTAGCTTTCAACCTTCGTGAAACGGAAGGAATGTAGAGAGTGACTTGAGCATATTTGTGGTCGGTTTCATTGAAGTTGGCGTAAAACAGCTTCATCAATGGATCGTGAGGAATGCGATGTTTAAGTAAATTTCAATGGCTACTAAGATTGGGCTACCGATGAAAATTGGGGCGAGTATAACCTCTTACGTTTCGCATGTCTTTATTTACAGGTGTAAACCGTGGATCTATGTTGACCTTTTTAAGTCCAATAACCAGCACGTGGTAACTGCTGAAGGGCAGAATCAAGCCGTGCAGGTGGCTAAGAAAGTGGTGACGGGCAGCGTACCCTTAGATCAGTTAGCTGGGCAGCTTGTGACTGGGTCCGGCCAAGGGACGATATTAGGCCTTGGGTGTTCTGAGGGCCAGGTACCGTGCCTTAGCCAACAGTTAGCCTCACCAGTATTTCCCTCATTGGGTAGCCCTTCGCAGGTAGTACCGTCGGAGTGCACTGCAGGCCACGGACCACATTCACCATTCACGCAGCCGGGTAGCCCTGCACTTGCTAGTACCCCTCCTGCTGAAACTTCGTGCGGGGGTTCTTCTCCTGCTGGGCTTTGCCCTATAGCCACGTCACCTGGAGCTGCAAGTTGCTGTTCACAAGGATCAATTCCAGCCCCTTCGACGGCGCATATGACGTGTAGCGTCGTCCAACTAAATGGGTCGTTTTGCTGTCAGGAAATGAATCAGTGCGACGGACACTGCCCGTCACTGAGTTGCGGGGCACCCACTGTACCGAGCACGCCAAATGCTGGCCCTGCATCGACTACTAGTGTTCTTGTTCCTAACTATACAATCGTAAATCAGCAACAGCCTTCACAGCCAAACCCTACGCCTCAGCTTAGCTATTCAGGTGTTGGCAGTTATCTACCATCGGTCGCGTTGTCGCAAACGGGCTACGCTGGTTCTCCGGCTTGCTCGACATCTTCGTCGACAGCCTCTCGCAGTGTATGTGGCACTCCGACACCGTCGATCGCTTCTACCTGCTCCGAGCCACCAGTAGCGGTACGCCCGAGGACTGAGTCAACGTCTGCAACAAGAACGGAAAGTAACCAACATCATCATGCGGAGAGGTCAAACCGCTCGGAGGAGGAACGACGAACCGTTACAGTCAAAAATGAGTCTTCAGGGGAAACCGCCGGTTCAGCCCAGGAGTCACGAAAAGCTAAGCGGAGAGTTCGTATCAACAATGAACAGAATCCAGTTGATAATGAGCGTCTGCAGGACAAGAGGCAACGCCAGGCCAAGAAGGCTCGCTTGGCAAGGTGAGTTTAGGCCCAGAACGCGCTATGCGGCACAGATGCCAAAATCAAATCAACGAAGATTAGTAAACATAAATTGCTGATATGTATAGCGGTGTAGACCTAGACATATAAGAAATAGATCAGGTCAATTAAAAGCTGAGTTGTACTTGTTGTAACTTTCAGGCAAAGAGAGTCACCTGAGCAGCGGAAAAAACGCTTAGAGAAACTAGCAGCTTATGCTGCAAAACGGCGAGCGACTGAGACACCTGAGGAGCGTGAGCGGCGCCTACAAGATATGCGGACACGACAAAAAGAACGTGTTCGCCGGAAGAAGCTTTTACAGCAGCAGCAACAAGAGACACAACCTCAACAGCAGCCCCAGCAGCAACAACAACAACAGCAACGGCAACGACAGCAGCAACAACAACGGCAACAACAGCAGCAGCAGCAACAACAACAACAACAACAACAACAACAACAACAACAACGGCAGCAAACGGAGCAACAACGAGCGTCAGCACAACATCAGGAGCAACAGCCACAGCAGGTAAATAATCCAATGCAGCTAAACAGCATCCCCACAGAAAGCCCACTCCCTACCGGTGTTACACTGCAATCACCATTGGAGACAATGTTGCGTTTAAATGAACAGTTTGGTTCATTATGCCCAGAGCAACGGAATTCCGGTTCTGGTAGCAACATGCTTTAGGTATGTATTATTTTTTCGCTTATGGGAGATATTATCCTAGAATTCAACAACAAATAGCTTCGTCGCTGAAAAAATATTTTAGATCGATTTTTAAACATTGATCGTATTACGAATATCGAATTTACGGTTACGTCAAATACGAAAGGCAACTTGATTCGTGTACAACAGCGTGTATTTATTACGTTATATGTCATGCATTTGTCATGATACGTATATAAGTGGCCCAGCTTCTTCTGTACATTTAGTTCCCATAGGCTAGTGCCCGATACTCAACGATACGATTCATACCAAAAATGCGACAATAATGGATGTCGTACGTCATCACGAAGTCGAAGGCGTAGTATTAACTTAGCGTTCATTTTGTATGAGAACTATTCGCCTTGTATGTGACGACAACAGAACTACGTTGCAGACACTTTTGTGTATCTGGTGGTAAGTGATTGTATCTATTGTCAATCTAATTAAAAGACATCGCTTCATATTTAGATTTCAAGGTGGGAGAAAATGGCACCACTAGAAGAATTGAAATACAAGAATTGTCATCATGTTGCGTTTAGGTTCGGATTGAACTTGAGCCTAAAGCGTTATGTTCAATCCACAACAGCCCGGCTTCATTAGAAGTTCTCCAAGCATTTCACAGGATTGAAAAATGCTTCTACAGTAGACTCCAGTGATTGGCTTCGGCGAGTCTCTGAAACAAGCAAGAATTTTCTTTAGGTGTCTCATGAGTTACAAGTGTTAATTTTTGGGACTTCCTGGTGTTTAGAAGGTGCTAGCAGAGGCTTCACATACACTTCGAAATTTGTAGCACACTTCTAGCACACCTTAACATTCAGCAGGCATACATGATTTTATAAAATGCTCATGTGTTTAATTTAAGCATTCTCAATGATATTACCCGAGTATGGGTGAGTTTATTATTCATTATTTAGAGCTACTCTTTTCTTGCTCTTTATAAAACGACATCAATTATGTGAATATAAATGCTAATCCTCAATTTGGCAAACCATCCAGTCATTTTTCACTTACATATATTACAGAATGTACAACACCGGTTTTCTATAATGCTTTAATAAATTATTCTTGTTTATAAAAATCTTGTTAATAAAAAAAAATAGAAAAATATACCTCAAATAAAGCTCACCCATTTGTACTAAACCATCTATTGATTTATTTATTTTTCGCATGCCTTTTTTCTCAGCACCAAGTGCCACATGCCAGCATGTGTTGTTGGGGGTGCTGAACGTTGAGCATTTATCTTGATTCCCCTTTGAACCAAATTACTGCTTGTGTTTGAAGCGTTTTTGATTAAAAAAAATACAATTACAACTCCGTTACTTGTGGGTTTAATAAAAATTAATGTTTATAGAGCTATGAATTTATAAACTTCTTGGTACAGGTATTGATTGTCAGTATTCAAACACCAACTCTAGCTCGTTTGCAACACTTTCCATGACCCTAAGTGTTCATGTGTTTTGTACTTTTAATTTTCTGCACCATGGGATAGTTGAAAATTTGGCAGAAGATCGATTTAACGGACCATATACTAGTCCAACGCTTTTTTTAACTGCGGGTTTTCAACATA
Organism: Tropilaelaps mercedesae; assembly: GCA_002081605.1. Classification (NCBI taxonomy): domain Eukaryota; kingdom Metazoa; phylum Arthropoda; class Arachnida; order Mesostigmata; family Laelapidae; genus Tropilaelaps; species Tropilaelaps mercedesae. The sequence goes on from MNPL01010746.1 coordinate 29,474, forward strand.
GTGAACCCAAAAGTCGATTCCAAGCGGGTGCCCAAAAAATAAGGATTTGCGACTTTCATTAAGGAAAGAATCAGTTGAATGGTTGAATGAATGGTACATTCATAGGTATTACATTATCATTTTTGTTCGACTTGACTGTTTTAACCTGATATATTTCATACAGATTTAAAAAAATAGATAACAACCTGGCGGGGAATTAGTTGCGCTAAATACGCTAAATTACACGAGATACGCTAAATTTACTACGCGGGAATTGAATAATTTACTCTGCTACATAGCATCAAACAGATTTATTGACTCATTTGACTGATAGGTAGCCAACTGGTGTTGCCTGTCACATCAATAATGTGGTTTTATTGTTATTATTACTATGTTATGCAGAATGGAAATACTCAAATCGAATGAAAAAATGGTATTGAAGGGTATAGTGCTAGAAAGGAAACAGTCAGAAGGTTTAGAGGGTTATAGCAATTTACAGATACAAAAGTGCAATACAGATTGACTCAGTATACCTTAGGGAAAGCAAGACCTATTGTCTTTGAGTACATTTTTTGCAAAGCCATTATGTTATTATTAGTGGTGTTGTTGGACCCGAAGAAAACTATACTGAGTGATGATCGTCTTCACTTCAAAAATTCCTTCAGAAAGCAAGGAAGCGCTGTCTGACCCTATAAAAAGATGTGAAGAATGCACAACGTTGGAAGAAATTACCGATGAACTGCAATGATTGTACCAATGATATATGCTTGCGCAAAGTCTGTGAGAAAAATAAAACGAATGTGCTATGCATTATCTTACTATGGAGTCTTACTATTTTTAAAATTAATTGCTGAGCGTGGAGGTAGCAATTGTGCAATAAACTTACGATTAATAATTTGGCGACATTATGCTTTAGTTATAATCCTTTTGACCAACTTTTACGACGTACCCATGTAAAAACCCATTGAACAAGCGTGTGTAGGAAGCAACAACCATATACTTGAAACAAAGCTCCAATCGGTCACCATAATTTAAGGCACAGCTCTCACGCACAACACGTAATAATAGTCTCACATGTAATTACGCTATAATTGTACCATTAATCTAAGCGTGTTACTATTTATACTCATATACGTATAGAAAACCTTCCGCGATCGAACCCTTTGATCAAAACCTCAGAATCTTGGCCCGAGGTATTAAACCCCAGTGGTCTTCATGTTCATCGATTCTTACACAATCGGCGTAAAACCTCACTTTTTACCATATAGGCTTAACTGAAGATTCGTCGAAAATTATTTCTGATAATAATAGTAACAAAGTCTTAGTATCTCCTTCATTAACTTTTCTCTCTTTTAAAGGCACATATGTAAATTTCGGTACTGTTGCACTTCCGAAACAGTTATGCGAAGAAATTTTGCGTTCCTATGTAAAACTAGAGGAAAATTGAGAGAAATGGGTCGCTACTTCAAGAGAAATTGTCTTAGTTCTGACAACAGGGTTTTTTGAAAGCACAGATACGGGCCTACCGTTATTAACGACTCACCTGAGTGGTTCGTTCTGTTAAACACATGCAAGTTTTAAGGGTAAAGGTAATAGTATTCTTACAAACACCTTTTTTTGGACCAGTCTATTACAATCAAAACAAGTCACAAGATTATTGCTCTGAAACAATTTGTCGAATGCTGCCGTATCCTTCAAAGATGTTTTCCCTAAATGATCGCTAGCCCCCTAGAGATCATCCGAGACCGTTCGGCGGCTGCGCAAAGCGAGTTCCTTCTCGCCAGTGTTGTCCCCGATGCAGCAGTATCATCTCACCTATCAAAGATTTTGCGTTATTGTCATTTGGTCAGCAGCAGAACCAGGCCGTGTTCTCTCTGCTTTATTCGGTCGTGTCGACAGAGGATACGATTGTCTTACCGGATATCCTCCCAGCGAGAGAGCCTCAGGGGCTCTTGCAGAAAACTCATCATGACCGGATGCCTTCGGCTAATCAAGACATTTGGATAACGCCTGAAAAATACGTTATACCGATAATTCTCACCACTAACCTACATAATGACCGTATCCTGCGAATAACGTTATTAATTGTGTTTTGATTACTTAATTCACCATAACCTGAGCCTTCACATTCCTGATCAATCGAACGTTTTATGGTTGCACGTCAGGATGAGGTTTGCACCGGAACAGCATTTCTCAACAATCTGATATTATTGAATAGGCAGGATTGCGGAGTCTAGCTTGATAATTCTGTCAGAATTTACGACCTAATTGAAGGATGGCAATCTCAATATTTATGGAGATTATGAACAGCGCTAAAGAAGGATAACAATGATATTAATAGTTGATAGTATCGATTATATATTACAGCGAATATAGATAGCGAGACTTGGTGATTCTGATTATGATGGTGGGTTCACAGGAGAGTGATAGTGAACGGTGCAAAAAAGTGAATAAAAAAAATAAAGATAATTAAATGTAATGTGATGAGCAGGAAACAGTTGGATTTATTAAACAATAGATGCATGGACAAACCTAGTTCATGATCCATGAGAAATAGTATTTTCATTGATTTAATGAAGGCACTTTATCTTCTGCCTAATTCTGACAAGTAAAAAGAAAAGAAACTTTTCATAGCCCTATGTGTGTATATGCACGCATCTATGCATGACGGGATACTAAAAACCTGATGTGACACTTTAATCTATTCTTACTCTAATTCTTGTAATTAATATTTCCGATATGAAGATAACTTCTGCCAGTCGGTATAAATGGTTTCTGTTACGGCGTTGCGATAGAAGCCGAATAGCGGTGCCATATATGAGTATAAAAAAACCGGATAAGAATAAATGAGGCCGCACTTAGGCGTTGCTTGACATGCGGGTCTTACACATGCGAAGCACGAGTATGCTTAGCCCAGACACGCCCCACTTTGCAGCCTAATTTGCTTGCTTCTTCATGCTGAAGGTTTTTTGTTGATTAACAGCATTGCTGGCTAGTAGTATGCGACTATAAGCACAAACTTGGATCAACCCGTTACCCTAAATTATATCTTTCCATTTTTCTTCGAGTTAATATTAAAACGCGGTAGTATGAATTCATGCAATATGTCTATATAATGCGAACTAATAGTGTAATTATTGTTAACACTGAATAGCGATTTGACCTATCATATGAAATTGACAGCTTAATTCCAGCTCCACACGTCCAGGCGTATTTACATGGTGAATATTTGCTTATCAATTATTGTATTGTAAGAAATATTTACATAACGCACAGTCTGTAGTCTGGCAAAATTTCTCCAAAACTTAAAAGCAAAGTTTTCTACTTGCAGAACCGACCGCATTAGCGAAAGGTTACGTCTACTAAAGGCACTACTTTCACTGCGAGTGTCACGAGCACGCGAAGATTAGACGCTGTGACTAACACATCATAGAAATAAACGAAAGGGATCTTGTCTTCGAATTATGGAAAAGAACAAGTAGACATTACAAACATGGACGGCATCTGGGACTTGGCGAACAAGGTGACGAATAGAGCAAACAAAAAATGATTTTGTCTGCCCTTTCGACAGCTTCTATGATCGTCTGACTAGCTTGACATTAAATTCGCTTCAGTAGAAATCCTTTTGAGAAATATGGTATAGACCCAGGGGTGCGGACTTGCGTGTCAAATTGCATGAAGAGATAAGCGACACAGGTTCGTGATGGGAAGGGAATTCTATTAGAATGAAAGAAAACGGAATTAATGGCGTGCGGCTTTTTCAGTGTGACCTGGTATTTCACACGTGAATGAACATATCTGTTAGAAATGTTCGCTGTTGAGCCTTGAGAGGAAAATTGCTATACATTGAATTTTTTATATTACAATAGCAGTCCACATACAAGTTAATCAACTCCTTGCTCAGCATTTGTTAACTTGCGAAAATAAATGATTTAAAACATTTTACTGAAAATATCTGCTTCAAACTTTTTAATGGGGCAAAATCATTCTGTGGAAGTTCACCGTTTGCTGCCAAATTTATATCCGTTGTGATTTTTCTCGTAAATCCTCTTCAAGTTTTTTAACAAACGGATTCTGTCGAAAACCATAGAGCTAGTAATGAATAAATGGTAAATGACCCTATGTGGCGAAATGCACTCCAAATCGAAGTTTCTATCGTTGCATTGTATTTATCGTCATGATGCTGTGGTATCTGAAGATGCCGGACTCGATATTTACTTGTTTTTCTACGATTTGCCGTCTCCAAATTGTTAATCTTATCCCCTGTTAGATGTTAACGCCAACATCATGACTGGCTTCGTCAAGCTCATTAGCGTCATCACAGTTCATGTTGTCGTTTTCAAAATAGCAGCCACTTTTAATGCGATTTCATTCTTAAATTCGGTGCGTGGACCATCAAAGAAATGTATGCAGTACATGCAGCCAGGCGACGAGCAGCGACTTCAACATCAACAACCACAATAACAGCGAATCGTTTACCTATCTATGCTCGAATCATCGTGTAAGCTCTATAAATAGTATTAGTGGTAACACTATGGTGAGCAGAAGGTAGGAGAAATCATGATTAAGTGGACAATACGCTTTCAACATATATACCGAGTATATAAAGCAGAAAAGTAATTTTGAAAAATGCATTTGGTGTATCTTAATGCAACACTATTCTAAAAAGTGCTCCCGAGATAGTAACAAATATGAACGTGCGTTGTGACGATTATCAACTCATTTTTTGAAATTTGCTTGAATTAGAGGCGTATTTTGTTTCTTTGTTGTAGAGCAATTACTTGGTTTTTTTGGGATTCTTATTATCCCACTCTTTTGCTTGAGAATTACGCGTATTTATTGTTTGGCATTTAGGAAACCCTACTTGAGCTTTTACAGTAACTTAGTATGACAAGATTTTATCCTGTATGTATTGGAAGTTTATTTGCGAAGTATTCAATTTGATTCACTGAATTATCAACCTCACTATGTTGGTTGATTGTGACACTTTCTTCTGGCTGCATACGATGAGTCATTCACGTAATTTTAATCCGTGGTTGTCACCGAAGCTTTAGTCATTCCTTAAGATAAGTTCGTTTCTACAATTTTTTTACCTTTTAGTCCATATTGAGCTGTTTTCGCATCCCACTATTTTTCGTTTAGTCTTTAGTTTCGCTCCTAATAATACTTATATTCCATTTCATTGAAATTAAAGAGCTGTGATTGCGTCAATAAAATTTCGACTAAATAAAATTGCGTAACGCTACAACACAGCCGTGCTGCCAATTATAGTATTGCTTCATAAAGAAAAATATTCAAAAAAAGAATCAAAAAGCAAAAGAAAGCAACTAATCCTACGAAATCCTTTCAGAAAGGCAGGAGGGATAAGAAACAGTGAAATCCAATTAATGTTGTCTAATTATCATTAATATTCCTATCCATCTCCCTTAGCCCTAAGTCTTTCCCATACGCCCCATTTTGATTGAGAACGAGGAGCATGTCGTATATTCATTGAGAGAGCCACTGAGATGAAGAGAGTGAAATTCTTTCGTATTTAGAATGTTGTTCAATTCCTAGGCATGCCTCCGAAGCACATATAATAGATACAGACCTTCCTTTGTATCCTTGTTTATCCTTATGTTTGAAATCCATCACATGTAGTGCCATTTGTCCCTAAGGGTGCAAATATAGTCATTAGAAACGAACGCTAGTAGAGAAGTAATCTGCCGATGCCCTATATTGAAGCGGTAACCGTGACTACAGTGCTGATTAGCGCTATTGTAGAAACCAAGAATTGTAATTCAAAAATACTTTCATATATATTCAATATTGATATGTATTCAGCCCTGAAAGAAAGAGTTAAAGTAGCCTGTATTCAACTCATCATATATAATTATGCTTAAATACTACGAATATAAGACGTTACAAATTATCGAGATTTCTATATTGCATAAGTTATTATTTTAACAATTATCCATATTTGAACTCTTCCACATGAACTCTTATTCCTACAGTTCGCCAAATAGCTTCTTGACATAATCTCAGTTGACATCTACGAATTAAGTATTGAACTAAATAAATGATAAGCAGATTGTTTGTTTCATTTATCAGGCAAAGATTTTTAGGCATTTTCTATTTCGTGTCCTTTTCACTAAAGAGACTTGAAACCGGCAAAAGGTGTCCTGAGTCTCACCCGTTGTGTATACATGAATAGTAACATTGCAAAATGTAGTAGATCACAGGTGCTCAATAAATATTTCGGGATTTCTAATTAATTCAAAAGAACAGGTGTTTGAAACATTGTATTTTTCGAAAAACCCATTTATCACTTTATTTCTATAAATTTGAAGTATTGAAGCGCTTCATTAATCGCTTTACAGTTGACATCAATTCATGTAATTATTGCTATTCCGTTCTCCGTAGTTCAGCGACACAATTACCATGGCTGAGATTTCCGAGGTACATCCTGGAACTCGAGCGCCGCAAGCAACTTCACCCCAACCAAACGCCAACGCAACAACAACTTCCCATACGGCAGAAACAACGCGATCAGCTTTTGGAGTCCGTGATATTTCTACTGTTGCCACTAATTCCACTTCTACTGGCAGCGCTTCTGCAACTTCGACCACTTCAGTGACAGTGCCTTCTCTTCAACAGCTTCTTGCTGTGTTAGCTGGAGGCGCTGATCCGGCTGTGACCGTAGCGCAGGTCACCGCACGGCTGGCGCCCGGAGGAACAACACTGAGTACACGAGTTGCACGTCTGCGACCTATTCTACCGAAGCCTGCGCTACATGCTCACAAGGTACAAGTTGCACCTAGTTTTGTTTATTCTCTATGTTCGAATGCCCATAATGTCTTCTATTAAGGCTTACTTTTTGTTATTTTAATTTTGTGTCAACACTTGACTTTTTTAATAAACTTGTTTGCTAGCTGATTACAGATACCCCTGAAGTTTTTTACTCAAGTGACATAAAATGAGAAAAACAAATGCATTTTTACATGCTTCTATGGATATATGAGTTGCATATTATTTGGGGCAGTTATCCTCCTCCATTTCATTATGATTAAGAATATGCAATGAAACAAATTTTAAGTTGACAAATCCAATTTAATCTCAACGATCGAACATTTGTATCATCGCATCTCACGCATTTGAAGGATAATCTTGCTTTGCGATAATGTTGCTCAGCTATTTCGATAAAATTTTGTATAATTTACATTATGACACTGAATATGTTTTAAAAATATTATTTCCAAGAAAATAAAAACTGTCACATTTTGTTATAATTTTGCAGAACGGGTAGTACGTTGAAATGAGTGGCGCCATATGTACCAATGTCGTTTTAATCTGTTTTTAAACTATATAAAAATATTAAGAACGCCAGTAAGTTATCATATCGATATGATTCGAAACAAACGACAATGTTCTTTTCTGTTCCAAGTGGTCTGAAGAAGCGTTTGAAACGATAACAAATTGTTGCAATTGGTTTTAAATAAATTATTTCTAACCGTGTGAGGCAAAGTGGATTAGTAAAAAGCCACCGGGTTCAGTTTCAATAAATACACTTAAATGAGAAAGATTTTAAATAAATGCAGCAGAATGTGTCTTCGTGCGATATATTTTAATAGAGGATCATACATGAATGTCAGAAATAATTATTACAAATTGCGTAGACGCAGAAGTGGCCAATCTTTAGTATTATAAACACGTAGTTTTAGCAATTGAACTCAAAAAAGATTGATACTATTTAAACCAGTTGCTACATAACTAACTAAAAATAAAAAATCATGGATAATGCCTATACTGCTGCTTGCCGTCTGCTCTCAAATAAATAGGCATAGTATTGGTTACAGAAAACAAACCATATGTTTATGTGTTTTCATTATAGACGGACCCACTAAACCTGAAAAGCGTTTGCCTTCAGTTAGCACCCGGAAGTGTATCAGGAGGAACACTTGCAGCTACTGGGTCTTCTTTACCAACTCCGAGTGGAAATAGCCCAACTGATGGAATAGCTGCTCGAATTTCAGCACTAAATTATCCGACGCCGTCCACTCTTAGTTCATGTTCTAGTCCGACGCAATCTCAACTTTCTGACTTTGATGTAAGTATCGTCGAGTCATCTTCCAATCTAATATTTCAGTGAAGCAAACGAAATATTTTTTTCTTAATTGCGTTGTGGCCAAATTGGTACTTTTGTGTTTCTGGAAGTAAAAAAGGTGAGCGTAAAAAGTTTCTTCATTCAGTTCTCATTATTCGATTATTATTGTTAAACGATACATTTCCATATATATTTCGTGTTCTACATTTATATCAACAGATTCCGTCTCCGCTTAGTATTTCGGATCGCTCAACTCCTCTGGATTTTTCTCCGGCTGTCGACATCGCTTCCACTCGATCTGACAATGTCCCGCGTGAACTGACCCCGAAGAATAGTTCTGAACGAACTCGAACACAATCAACAAACCACAACAACAATTCACATAAGCATCTTCTAGGGGATCGTGCCTCTGGTTTCATGCCAATAGGATTCTCCGTTAATGCTGCTAGTCAATCGTCAGCTTCAAGCACCTTGTCATCTGTTCCCGATCAGTTTCTTGCAACACGTGCTTCACCTGAGTTTATTGCTGAGACACCAATTACTCTAAACACCAATCATACGCCTGGTCCAATCGACAGCAATCGTACAGCCGCTCAGCCTGGCCACGGCCATGTTAATCTTGATGAACTTAGGGTAAATACTTATAGTGTTCGTGCTACTTATAGTGACAAGATATTTTGTCCCCGTCGCTCTAACGCTCACGTGTTATCTGCTTTGGCATTCGAACCGTTACGAAATGTGCTGCTTATCGCTGTGTTCAATAACATTCGTAATTGTAATCAGTGTTTGATATTATCGTTCAGTGTACACGACAAAATACATTATATGCTTACATATTTACATGAGCTATAAGCAGCTGTTCTTATGACTGTCTGTCTAAACATTTGTAGTACGCGCCTATAGGCGAGGTCTTGTCCACCAGAACCTCTCCTCCTGGTGCTTCAGCAAACTCATCAGTGACTCTTCGTGGGGGACTTCACACTCCGCCTCCCTCAGAATGTGCAGTGGAGGCTCAAACGCTCGGACAGCCTCAGGTATACAGGGTATCCAGATATTTAATAACAAAGTATGAGCTGTCTTTTTACCACTAGCACAGAACAAAATATATTGTCTAATTGGCCTTTGCTGTTGTTCACTTCTCAATTCAGATGCTATCATCACGCTCGCACTCGCTCCATTCGCTCAACTTTCAGCCTAGCGCGGGGCACATCGAGGCACCACCAGGGTTTGAATCTCTGCTCTGTACCACGCCTGGACCGGCTGAGCATAGCAATGCTGGCGGCTGTCCGGGACATGGATCACCCGCGACGCCTCCCTCCGATGGATCTAATATTCTCCAGAATGCAATCTTTCTGTCGCAGCTCAATATCTGAAAAGACAAGACGGAGCGAGCTGATCAGAACTGCAGGTGCTGCACGCGCAACAAGCAAAGTGACAACTTGTCTCTGGTTTGTACTTTCTACTTTGAAAGGTAACTGAAATGCCAATAATGAACGTGAAATAGAACCGTTCGTCTCAAAAAGAAATCACAACACTATGCACCATTTCGGCGCATCTGGTGTAACAAGGCTCGATTCAGTGTCTCATTCAGGTCACATTCTGAAGAGAGTGAAAGCGGGTTAGAAAACTAATCTTTCCAGCCAGACAACGGAGTCGTGAAAAAAGACGTTAAAATCGCAATGTGTTCTACTGTGACGTTTCCTATATCGTTGTAACCCTGCAAACATAGTTGCGATAGGCGATACATCTTTCATTAATAACGAGTTTTGTCGTCATTAACTGGGAAACGAAATGCGAGAAACCTGTACCTTTCTTACGATTTTTCGAAACTATTCGGCTGGACTAACCTGCCAAGTTCTGAAATACGATTAATACGACAATATAAATTATAAAAGGAGAACATCATAAGTGCGTATACACCGTTGCCATATTATTTATACAGCCTATTCTGCCAAGCAATGAAAAAGATTTGGTTTATTGACTAAAGTATAAAACTATTATTAAACTAGGATTCAACTGTTATTAATAATTCCCGTCTAGTTATCATTCAATGAATAGGTTACTTTTTGTTCGAACTGTCTCGAAATTTGACGGCAACAACCCGTCTCGCTTCATATAGGGTAAGTGATAAAAAAAATGCTCTTTGAATACGTAGATTGCGAAAGAATGTAACCGGCCAACAGCCTCCTTCTGAATTGGCCCAATTTTATTGCTGTTCGGGTCCCAATAGCTTTAGTATAAGAAAAAAGCGCTTTGCATTTTAACGTGGTGTTGATTTCTAAAGAATTTCGCTGTCTTTCTGGATCATCTCTGTTACTGTAAAACCAATGTTCATATACGTTCGTTGGAAATCCCGGTATCATTTATTAAACTTAATCAAATGAATTTTTTACCTGCCTAGTAACCAAAGCTGTTTCAATTTAAGAATGCTAGATATACTCCGTCATACTTGTTGTCGTCATAATTGACCTTTGACGCTGTTATGTACGACTTTGCAGATTTCACGTTGTGTTAAGGCTTTAGGGATATTTAGTTCTCTGCTTCCAAGGTAAAAAATATTCTTTTGTTTTCACGAACTCTAAAAGTAATGCAAAATTGACAGTTTCGAAGCAATCTTAAGGTATTGTAATAGAATTTTTTGCAATATAAGCAATGCTACTCGTACTATGCAAGCTATTTTGATGCCTCAAAGTCGAATTTCGTATACAGATAAATAAGCAGAAACTTGCAATTAGGGAATTTCGCTCTTTCGCTTGCCTCTTACTAATCGTAATTTATAACCACGTGCTCGATTAGATGAGGCCGGTGGACTCATATACATCGGATTCCACAAAATACAAATCGGACACCGGTAATTATGCTCGATTACTTATATACGTCTAGTTCTAATTCAACTGTACTATTCAACTGTAATAATTTGTGCTCCTTGTATCGTAGAAGAGAATATCTGACTTAATTTATGCTTATATACGTGCTTCCATCTTCACAAAGCATTATTATGTGTCAAAGGTGCATGTCTATCCTACTAGTGATGCACTTAAGTCAAAAGGCTACAAGTATTTAAAAGAGCAATTTGTCATACGTACGTGTTTCTATATGCTACCTAGTAATTATGAAAATGAAGGACAGAAAAGGACACAAAAAAGGATCCAGAGAAATTTTCATACAGACAGACCATACCTTACACATGCAGAGCCCTAGCTTTCCAGGAACTTCTATGAAGCTGGAGAAGGACTGGCGGTAGAGGCTACTTCCTGTATATTCGTCGACCTCGTCATGCTGTGATATAATGAAAATGCTGACGATTTATTATTATTACTACTATTAAATGCAAACATAGTTTTACGTTCACGCTTAATGATCGCGCTAATGTGGCGGTTATCGTGAATTGCGAAAGAAACAAACTGATAAACATGAGTACGCATATGTGTCCTAGGAATTCTTGTTAATGCCACCCGTCAAGAAGAACCCGACATGGACTATAGATCTGAAGCTATGTAAGCAGATAAGTGGAGCCATATTCCCATGCAACTTAATGCCAGATGGGCTCTCGTTAAGCACTTTGTATATAAACAATAAACAATTAGAGACAAGAGTAATCATACCTATAATGATGATTGGGATGATGATAGTGGATACGATCATATACGAGATGCGCACGATACAAATGTTTCCAATGATTTAGTCAGGTAAAGGCTTAACCGAAGGGCGGTCATCGACGACTGCAAGACCACAGAAAGTCTAACCGCAACAATTACAGGACACGTGAGCATCTCAGTGCCAAGCCCCTTTGACATGAAGTAGCAGAAATAATACATTTTTACGATCTCATTATCACGAAGCCATATTGTCATTAATTCGCATTGCAATCGTTACGATTATCACTACTATGAAGCAAATCTACGATAGAGTTTATTTTTTCCCACCGACATCAGTAAATATCGATTCCTTCATTGGAAGCTCCAGCTGGTTTTTGCTCCAGGCTATCAATTACAGAAAATTGACTAGATTCATCTGTATGTATTACTATTCCATCTTTGTTAAAATAGATTTATCGTAAAATGACACTGCCGACATTGCTACAAGATCATAGTTGGTGATACCAATGTAAGGATTATTTATGCTCGACGTTGTTTTCCACCTTAGTTGTGTAACTCTACTTATTGCCTTTATCTAAAACAAGGTAGCGACAATTCTTATTATAATGTTGTCTTGTGTTGCCGTCAATTAATAGTCTCCAGCCATCAGCTTATTGCCGATAAGGCCATACTAAAATGGATAAAAGAACTAGCACAATACAATTTATCCAGAAAGGTTAGAAAAAAATTATGTATATACGTGTCATACCACACTGGTGTCATACCTTTGATAGTGTTTTTTAAGTGTCATTATAGTGTACAGTTCTGTTTAAAATAGTCTATAGTTTTAAATCATCACATGGCGATTCAAGTGAAGAAACAAAATTAGTTATCATATTGGAATGAAGTACAGCACGAATGAGGTAATAGTACACCAAATAGAATAGTAGAATCATCAAGAAGAAGAGAAAAATAAAAAGAAGTTGGTAATAAACAGCATAATGGTCATATGTGTATATGTCGATCTCTATGGTAGTATTAGTGGTATAGAAATGGTCATCGGTTGTCGTAATATTATTAAAACAGAAAAACAATAAGTGTCGAATAAAGGTCACGTTAATTTATAACAAATATTTGGAACCAAGGGGCCCATAACAATGAGCTACGATGTTCTGTATAAAACAATAAAGATCTACATTTCTTTAACATGTCATCCATTTTCTTGTTTCATATAGCTGACTAGTTTAGAATTTACAATCACCATAGGACGTAGACAATATTTCCAGGTAATCGCGTATTTCTCGCGTACTACTCCCCTGTCACGTCTACATCACGGTCCCTCGTCATCCGTCTACCCCCTAGCTCTAAGACAGAGCATTCTCCCATTCGAAGTTCGTCGTACATCAGAGCTAGGTGTTCCTTTCATGAATTAAATAGCTACATAATTGGCTTTCCGGTCCAGCAAAAGTGCCGAAGACCAAAGTCAGAAACAGGCACGGGATCCTCGGTCCTCAACAGCGGCTGCTCAAAGGGGCCATGTCTTCTAAACGAATTCACGAGTTTGCCGGAGTAATAGAGACTTTCGGCTGCGATCCATATTCGTTCGTTGATCTTTCATAAATGTGCGTTTGGAAAGGCGTCAGCATCCGCACATTATCGTCATTCCCTTTCTTACACAAGATTCCGGTTTGTACTTCTCTCAATATTTTATTTACCAGCGGGTTCAGCTACAGAATTGAAGACACCGTCTAAATGTGCGCAGATAACTTATAGCTGAGCTTGTACCCTGTTTTCACCCATTTTTCTCAGTTACTTGAAGCTTAAACAGGCCAATTGCGAATTCTGTCGGGCAGTAGCTAATGTTCAGCTTTAGTCTTACAGGCAGTCCTGATTTTAATAACAGAATCTAGGTGCCCCGTTTAAAAAAGATTTTAAGGCTGACCATTAGCCAGCATTTCATATCAGCTTTTTGCAATGCGTTGTAGGACGGATTCCATAAATGTAACTGCTTAACGACGGAGAGCGGATCCGTGTACTTGCGTGTCTCTTCCAGTCAGAAGGTGTACATGCATGCACCAAAGCACCGAGCTCGATACCCCAGCCTGCTCTGTTTCAATAATTCCAAATTTGATGTTTATGCTTGTGTAGCTTGTACGTTCCGAAATATATTTATGCGCGTATCAGTACTGTAATTTCGATTCATTTTAGGCTTAATGTGGAGCCCTTCTACGGGTACGTTTTGTCGCTAATGTAATCATTTCAGACTGGTTTTTATTATCGGGTTAGGGATTTCGTTGGCGTCCACACCTTAGAAAGTCTGGATACTTTGATAAACTTACATTCGTCTTTACGACGAAACGGAAATATTCATTAATTAAGCCTTATTCGGACGGCTCGATTAGGCTGAGTATTTCAATGTTATATTTAACGTAATGGATAAATCACAATTAGAAACACGGAGTGAAAGTAGATACATATCTTTAATTTCAACTGACTTTCTCGTTCTTTTCAAATCAATTTTTTTTAAAAACTTTCTACCTAATCCAGCAATTTATATACGCATTTTTAGTCTTCAATTTGAATGTAACATTACAGTGTTTGTTTAGTTCATTGTTTTTCGAATTCTTAATACTTCTAAATATTTTTTGCGATATGTTGAATGGCATGTACAGTAAGCAATGGCGTATGGTTGGCAACAAGAACTGCACATCTAAACTATTGTTCGTTGAAAAGTTGGTGCGCCTTTGCACTACTAATATGGCTACATCCTATGAACTTGCAATATGTTTTATAAACAAAACGATAAGTATGATACGAAGCAACGAATAATTTAGGGTAGCCATGGCGCTGTATCCAATCCCATATATTAACGACGTGTTTTTTTGAAATCTAAATTTCAAATTTCAGTCTATAGATAAGGTTCTTTTTTGAGTCTTTCGGATATATACAAAATGCGTCAGTTCTTAAAGGTTATTTAAAAACAAATTCCCAATTCTTCCACATACAGGCTTTATGATATCTTTCTGAACAGTAGTGCCAATAACTGTTTTCCAAAAAGGAAGTTTTTCGTATAAAGAACAACGGTATCGTATTCTTTATGAATTAGATTGTTTGTGTACGCAAAAGAAGCTACATATTATCCAAAAAATAGTGGTGGCCCCGATTTTCATCACAATAATTTGACAATGTTATAAAGAAAATTATGACAAAATCCTCAAACAGCCAATAAGGAAAATCTTTTTTTAAGCCGAAACTCCATTGCTTTATGAATACATTAAAACTAGTTAGTACTGATTTGGCCTATGAGTTACTTTTCGCCAATGACTTCGCCATTTGTTCGAAGCAAAGCACACGGTCAATATTCTGTTGACTTTCACATTTGAGGATACAGTATAATAAATATAAATAAATACAATTGGGCACATAAAGTGAAGTTAACGTAAGGGTAGTAAGTAAATCCAAATTTGAATAGAGCCAGATTCCATCGGTAATATAGAGAGCAAATACTACGCTGCATTGTACTATTCGGCATAATTACTTCCGAGAAATTACGTTTCGAAATTACGATGCTATACCACTAAATTTTTTTGGTAAATACGAATAATGCCGAAAAATCATACGCAATGAGCATAATGCCGGCAGTGCCAACTAACTTCAACCCTATAGTGAACAATGAAAACCCGATTATATTCTTCGTCATATTGATAGATGACGATGATTTCCAAATCTACCGGCGGCTTAACGAGGACCAGAAAACCTTGTTTTCCTTGCCGAATCGATACTTTCACGTCGCTGCTTTTTTAGATTTTGGACTAATTTACTGATTACAATACCTCTAATGCTATCATAAGTTTCGCATGAGGGTCGTTGCTGAGCCTGGCGACGTCGTGTAATATCGTCGGTGTGTACGTGTAAGTGACCACAACCACATCGGTGTCTTCTGATGAAACATCGTCATCATCATCATCATCCAGCACCATCACTTCTGGCTGCTCTAGGTTTGTATTTGAAAAATGAAACGAACGTCACAAACATTACACGCAGGACCCAATTAGTAACATAAATTGATGGAAATTTGACAAGATTACCGCCAGTAACTGTAAATTATAAAGACCGTGAAGAACGTCTTTTTAAGATGATCAAGAAGAAACCTGGCTGTGTGCCTCGAGCACATGTAGGTCGAGCACGTAGACGTCTTCTAAAATCTTGCAAGCTGTCTCAAGAGTTGCAATAGAGCCTGGTAAAAATCACTAATGGTGGTCGTAGAATTCTTCTTCGGAGCAGAGGCGGAGATGAATGTACTTATAGACGTGTTTCCTGTCGATTCAAAATCCCTACACATAAAAGGGGATATAGGTCCTTTTTGGAGGATAATATGCAGCAACCTGGAGGTTAATGATTTCCGGTTAGCAAAAGATCCCTTACAATGTGAACGAGCATACACAGATGCTGTCTATATAGTAATATCTTCCATAAAGATCAGTTGTTTGACCGTGAACGTATGTTTTTCGTCATGGGTGGGAACAGTATAGGAAAACTAGGAGAATGTCTAGACACACAGTTGAATGTCACGTTCCTGTCACCACCAGTAAAAAAGCACGAGGCCTGCAACAAACAATAAAGGCCTACAAACTCTTCATTATCCGAAACACGGGAGAGGGCGCGTATGCTAGTAAGCTCTGTAAAGCATTAAGTCATTACCGATCGCGTCCACGAGAAATGAAGCGGCAGAACAACGCGAAGATTACGTCGTGCGAACGTAAAAAGACGGAACCGTTAAAATTAAGTTAAAAGGGTAACACGACGGAGGTGTGACCGAGCTGGCTGCTACCCACACAGTCCAAAATCTGCAAATCGTCAAGCAGGTGCATGTGTCCCAACCCCTCAGAACATACCGCTGGACATAATATTTACTCATTAAAGAAAGGCTCCCTAACAGTGCTTTGGATACTGGTTCCTCTCCTCCACTTGGCTGGTACACCTGCCCAATCCACCAGAAATGTCAACGATCTGAGCACACCGCCAGAACATATTCATGTGCGGGTAGATAAAAAAAAAAAAGATGCCGTAGATATGGACAAATGGGACAAGAACACAGAGGATACTCCAACACTCCGTCATGTTATAAGTATAGAGAGAACAAACATTATATCTCTATCTTGTTGGAGTGCCCAAAGTATATATAAACACTACCGAGTTGAGGGAAAAGGAAAAATCAAAAAGAACAAATAATCAAAGCATAATAGGAAAGTTGTCGGAGCTCTCGAGCAAGCAGGAGGGACCAGGGTCAGTCCACGCGCAAATTGGGTAGAACGATTAGCTCCCGTCGCAGAAAAAAGTGTTATGCTGGCAAGAGAGACTGACAATAAAAGTTTCATAACTCACAAGCTTCGTAACGAATAGACTCATAAATAGCGGCATCAGATTCCTCCAAATTAACTGCAACAGAAAAAAGAGACACATGATCTTAAGGAAGCCGCAGCACGATCATGCTGTTTAGTAAGTCAAACCCGGCAATCGTCAAAAATAAGCAGTGGTGGCGGATTGCTACTATAACAATACAACAATAGAAATGAAACGTCATAATACAATTGTAAAATGCGACGGATCGAGCTCAGACTAATCCTGCAACCAACTAAAGGGCGTAGGAAGGGTATACTCCGTTTCTCGCCCAAGTCGACAGTAGAATTCTTCTACAAATGTCTGGACAGTCTAACAGAGGGAATAGTGGACACAGAAGTTATAGTTATTACAGGAGACCTTAACGTATCGTCAATTACTGGGAAAGTGCTGAAAAGCTTTAATTGACAATATCGACTCCGATCCATAGGACTTCCCGTACAAGTTGGTGAGAGAAAAGATGAAGATCCCCCAAACAAAGTCCATCACAATAGCAGAAGACATTTAGATAACAAAGGGCTTATTTCCTGCAGGGCTGAATTTTGCCGCGGATCGTACGATCAGCACTTGAGAGACTCGAAATCCCTGAGGTTGTCGATGCGGAGATGTCAATGATAACTGAAATGATGGCACCGGGAAAGGCACATGGTTGAACGGGATGCCAGCAGATACCATCCAATTGACTGCTAATAGTCCAAGAGGCAGCACGGCTTTCCTGAGAGAAGGCAGTCTTTCTGTCTGTTGGAAATCGGCAAAGTTGGTTTTTGAACTAAAGCTTGATGGGCCCAACAGGCCTGTCTGCCTACTTGACTTCCTTTTTAAAAGCAGTTGAGAGAATCATAGGGCTTAGAATTTTTGCAGAGAAGCATTCTCTCCGATCTAATAACAACGGTGCATGAGTAGTCCGGCGTACTTGAACCAGACCATCAACTTCTACCTTCGGGGAGAGAGCAATTATCTACAAGGGTCAGAGAGTCCAGATTACAGTTGATGTCCCACAAACTTTGCTTCTGGACCGCTCCTGTCGATCATCGCATATGATAATGTGCTCAAGGTATGCGACAGCGATAGAGACGTGACCCTCATTGCATAGGCAGATAACCTATCCCTCATGGGTAAGGTCAAAAATGCATTACAGATCGAGAATAATGTGAAGAAAGCCCTAAATAAAATCCAGAACTAAATGATTTCCAAGGGGCTTGAAGTGGCGCCTTAGAAGAGCAAGGCTATCCTTTTTGCAGATAGAAAGAAGGTTGGAAGTTTTAGAGTCTTTTATAGTATTAAGAAAATTCCAATAAAATCGAAAGCTAGGTACGTGAGATACGTGAGGATTATTTCTGTTTAAATAAGGCCCCTAATACTTTGATCCAGCTGACCATGGGAGATTTACGATGACTGCGTTTCTTTTCTGCTCTTTTTGTGCGTGGAAATGTGCACTATGTTTATTTGATCAAAATTTTTATCTTTTGAGGGTCCTTAAAAGTAATATTTTGGCATTAAAAGGAATAAAAGGTACGTATGGCCTCTTACGTATGGCTTGCGATGTCCACATTGTTCTGATTGGTGGTTTAATGCCCTGTGATCCTTGTGATATTATACAAGAACAAATGATTCGTTTCAAACGCTTATCCAGTAATCGGTTTTAGTGGTTGTTGTGGAGTTCTTCGAAAAGAATATCGCTCACGTTGAGAGGTACATTTGCTTGTGAGTTCGTCATTTGTGAGATGCTCTGATTCCTTTTTGACTAGCTGTGTTACATACATAACACGGTATTAATTTGGCATACGACTTGTGTAGAAGCAGGAAATTTCAATTATAATACAACGGAATTAAAAGGTCTGGCTATAAGATAAAAAAGGAAAGTTATTCCTAGCACTCAAGGAATAATTTTGAATGGTTGATATAGCAATATAGTAAACATAAAGTTTCAATAAACGTAAACCAGTAAAAAAATGCTAGAATAGTAATTGTTAGTCTGGTATATGGAAGAAACATGACTGATAAAACACTTTTCGAACAATATAGGCACATTATCGTGAGTGCACTAGAGCTGACCAACGATGTGTGCTACTTTGACTGAACGCTGGTGTGTACATCCAACACCCCTTTTTAGATTTCAAGGCGGAGACCAAGTTGCATCCTTGATAAAGCATCTTGAATCATTCGTACAAAAAATAAAAACCAAGGAAAGCTTTCACGTTTTAATCCTGAAACCGTTTTTTCGCCTATGGCAGTGCGTTTATTATCTCCTAGCAAAGTGTTAATAAATAATAAGAGAGCTCGATGCAACTGGATATCAAAGTGACTTCGTACTTTATCTAATACAGAAGCAAGAAGGTGGCAACATGATACATAAAACCGCGTTCCTTCTATAGAGATTTCATTTAAGCTCCCTGGTAGGAGGATAATATATTTAACTGCTGATTATGACTCAATTATATGGCTTGGAGCTGCTTGACTATAAAACGAACACGAAACATAGTATACCTAAGTATTTGTAGGTATTATCATGAGTCGAGCTCGGTGGCTTGGTGCATTCGTATGCGCCTTGCGACTGGAGGAGACACGAAGGTGCACGGGTTCGATCCCCGCCGGTGGACATTTACATTTATATGGGGTCCGTCTTACGAAGTAATGCAAAAACTGCTACCGTGTACGTTAAATGTTGGCTGATGGTCAGCTTTAAAAAATATAGGTATTATCATGACCTATATTCACACCCGCACTGGGCGTTTCTGATTTAGCAACCTCGCAACGAGGCGGCCGAAAACGGGGCTACATCAGCATGCTAAAAACTAAATATTTAAGTATCGATTCCGAGAAGGCAAAATGTACAAGAGTACGAGAACTTCTGACGAGCTATACTTAGGACTGAAAGCAATATATAGTTGTTGGAACGGGTCGGTTCATTGAAAGTAGACTCAGGGCAGGGAAGAGGGTGATTCTAAAAAATCTTAAAATTACAAGAGAAGCGTACGCGGAACGGACGAGGTCACTGTCATGGCAGTTGGTGCAGAATGATATGAAAAAGCGGGAAAAACGTAAAGATCATCTTTAACCGGCGTATTGCCACATGCAACATTAGTGTTCTACGGCCTTTATACAGCAACAGTTGTATTCTAAGGAAATATGCTACGTCTTCTTCGGATAAATTTCAATTGGGTTACATAACGAATGCACTGAAAGTACCTTTTCTACTAAGTATGACCGAATTCAAGGTGCTTTTATTGCATTCTGAGATTGATTATGTAAATTGTTCAGGGGTCCTTTAGGAGCCACCAAGAGCCATTATTCTACCCCAAAAATGTCACAGATACTGAGCACTAACTGGTTTAATGCCTATTTTTATTACGTATTCCGAATGGAGTACCAAACGTGCGTTTACTTAGATCGCATACATGCTCTGCGTTTACTGCCATTTACGTGGGCATAGCATTGCAGGTAGTAAGTGTAAGTCGAAACTTGGCGCACTTGTAAGCACTTGAATTAACCCATTCAAATACGTGCTGTTGAAAAATGTGAAAGCAATTATTTATTCCTGTTACCAGTAACTCACTTTGCGTGATTCACTTGTTTTAAAAACTGACTTTTTGTAGAATTCTCCTTTAAAATACAAATGGTTAAAGAGCAAGGTGCATTACTGAACTTACGTAATTACATAAAACTGCTAGTTAGGCCATATACTACCTTAGTTTTATTCTTAAAATGAGCGCTACTAAGTATTCGCGAAATAGTAGTTTCACACTAGTTTCTTTGTGGTCTCTCTAGCTTTTTAGGGCTGAGTATAAATGTAAACTAAATAATATTCAGCACACAACGAATGCATTATACCGGATGATAGAAAAAGCATACATAATTATTACATTGGTTTTTTTGGTTTAAATAAAATATGTAATTTTATTGGCCTCTTCAAATAAAACAATTAAGTCGAATTACTGAACTACTGAAGCTGTATCCAAGTATGTAAGTTCTTATAATTTTATTTTGAATTGGAGTTCGTGAGACTATGCTAGCAGTCATTCTCGAGTAAGTAGATCAAAATAAAAGAAACATGTCGATCTTTGACTCTCATAGCTTCTTTACTATTTACCTGATAACTTCCCAGTCGGGATGCCCATCTCTGGTGTCCGCCCGTGAGGACATAGGCAGATAGATGTTCACGTCACAAACATTATGCGGCACGTAATGGTCTGCAAACTCGTTGTTACGTTCCCACTCGGCATCCTGATTCGGAATGAAAATTCCGTTTTATTGGTACACATACAGGAACTGGTCTGCATTCCGACAATGACAGCATTTAAAATGGGGAAGACCAGCAGTATTAGCAAAGCGTCTGAGACAGCGTTTTTCATAGACTTGTCGATAGCAGGGGATGACAATTAGAGTCAGACAGGTAGAGACAATTAGAGCAATTTTAAGTTCACTTCAGATGGCAAGCAATATGCCAAGTCATGCTTCCAATGACATTTGTGTAAAACTTCGTAAATAAATTTTCTATTTAAAAGTAAACAGAGTAAAATTATAAACGCGTTCATTACTTTTACACGACCACGCAAAGTCATACTTCCTACGTAGTGGGCCCCTGAATTTCATCCGGACACAGCTCGATATTATATTTTTCTATAACACATTTATATAACTATATGCCACCTCAAGCTAAATGTTCACTTATGTAATTCGACTAGCATATTTGTAAAAATTCGTATTTTGGTAAATAGTAATTCAAAGAATTTCGACGGCTTGCATAATAAATTAATCACAAATACATAGTTTCCACGGGTGGCATGGTCAATGTAAACCGAGTAACCTACTTTGCACAGAATTCCATAACTGATACAACTGCGAATACTTTAATGAATGCTGTGTACCTGTTATAGGTTTTTCGCTTGTTTTTGGCGTTACGCTGAATCTACAGGTTACAATATTTCCGGTACTCGGTTTGCTACCGAGAAATGAATGTCACGTGCAACTTAAACTAACTTTTCAGTTATTAATAAAGATATGTATCATTTTCTATTGCTATCAGTACCCCAAGAACGGTACATAAACACGCATAGCTCTTTTCTTCGATGATAACGCATGTAGTTTGTAGAATTTAGACTATGTGCATATCGCTAAGCATGGCCTTTGTTGAATCTATGAGGCAACCATCGTCAGTGCTGGCCTCTAGCGGCCTCAACAACAGATTAATTAGACATACAGATGTACTGAAGATTCCTAATGGACTGAGGTTTTAACAATAAATATTCAAAATCACACTATTTTATTTGGAATAATATCCTTTCATTTTATTTCAGTACACCGAATTGGTCTCTATAGGTCAAAAACAGTGTAACTACAAAAAATTATGCAAAAGGCCATATAGATACAAAAAGCCGCGAAAGTCTGCAGACCGACGGATAGCAACATCCGCAATGAAATAGGGTAACACCCTATTCGAATGATTATGTGCAAAGCATGGCAGTCCAATTTTAATTATTATAAGTCAAGTGTACCTTAGGAAGTCGCCCGACGTTGAATGATGGCTAATAAAGGATCTTTCCGTGAACCTAGAAGAGGTTTGTTTGAACTTTAAAAAATAATGAACGCTTTGCAAATGGGTGGTTCAAAGCGGTAGAGGCAGCGGAAAATATTTGCCATTGGCTTATTAATCAGATTAAAACACTGTTACTCTTAAATAGGACAGAAGCCGTTTTGTTCTGGCATATTGCCCAAGAGTCTAAGGTGAAACTTATGCTGAGTAAAGGATTTATTGGTGCCTATTCACGCAAAGAATAAGGTCATGTACTGAGGCATCAGGTAACATGTGCATCCTTCGACCGAAGGAGACGCAGAGGTGCATGGGTTCCGATCCCCGCCGTTGCAGATTTATATTTATGGGGTTTTATGTTAATGCCAAAAGCGGTACCGGGGCTGCTAAATGTTGGCTTAATGCAGTTCATAAAAAGAGAAGATGGGTTCGTGAAAAGTTATGCCCTACGTAAAGAAACTGCCTGTAGGAAATTAAGCGTGGAATTCGAAAACATGGAAGAGCGTGGATACTAGGTATCGGATTTTATGGGTGGTCATGAGCATACGGTCGAGTTCTAGGTAACACAAGACATTGATCGGACAGTCCATTTTAAGTAGCGATAGCGGACGGTAGTGCAATGCAAAACCGCATAAATGAATCACTGAGGCAGAAATAGAAACAAGTTATTATCCGTGTTAGGCAGGTCAAGTGTTCATTTACTAATGCAAAATGATTCATTTACATACAGGTTGAAAAAAGTTACATATTCAGCTTTATTTCCTGTGTAGCACTCTGGCGGTACGTCGCGATAAAGAACCAGTGATTAAACCGACGAAGCTCAATTCTGAAAGAAGCACAATAGTCATCTTCTTGAAACTTCGAGAAATTTGGATGTCTGCAGTAAAACGAAAAATGATAAAGCTAAGAGTGAAAAACCTGTAGAGAATTCTTATGAGCATAAGGTGACCCAGCAGAAGCGTAAAATGTAAATTTCAATGTTTTTGGAAAATGTTATACTAAAAACTTATTTTCATTTTGAACTAGAATAACGTATGTAATTTCTTAATTCTAAGAATTTCTCTTTTTGGTGTTTTTTGAGGTCTTTAAAGCTTATTTCAATAAGCTTGTTAAGATTTGGAGGAGGAGACTCAACGTTCTTAAGATCCAATTACAATCATATCAAAGCATAATTGGAAATTTCATGAAAAGAACGTAACTGTACCATTAAAACCAACGGAATTTAATGACAATTTATGTTTTTAAGCCAAATGTTCAATGTATAATTCTCGCGTGTGGTTAATGATGAAAAGGGCGTTTTCAGTACTAAAAAAAAGGGAAGGACTCTGGAAATCGAGGTATGTACTCGCTAACAACCGTTCTATTAATGGACAATGGTTCCGCGACGTTTGCGGCTAAACTGCGTAACCTCGATAGGTGTGTCGACTTCGGATGCAAAATTCTGGGGTCACCCAGGCAGACAACGGAGACCTTATCTGGAGCTTAGTCATACAAAACAGATCTCCTGGAAATTGGGCAGGTGGGAGTTAAAAGACATTACAAGGCGCTGACTATCTAGGAGCAACGATAATGTCAAGCAATGCCTTAAGAAGGGTTAAGATCCCAAAACACCCGACGGCTGCTCGGTAGGAGCCCAAGTACTGTTGGACAATGGTACCGAAAAACCTTCAAAGCAGCTGGAAGCAGAAGTACGGAAATGCAATTTGATAAATATTAGCAAGCCAAGCAGAAACGACGTGCCGAAATAAAGCGAAAAAGAGATATGCTGTGAGCTGAGTAAAAAATATTTTTAAGATTGACCATCGGCACAAATTTTAGTCCGCAGTATATGTCCGCTTACTGAAAACGGGCCAAAGCGTAAGGTGGTTCAACGGGAAAAGACCACAAGAGAATTACAGTTAAACTTGAAAGTGCGCTACTAAAATTCTTAAAAAACTAGTGAAGGAATCAGTTTTGAGACCACTTGAAATGAACCAAGCCTCATGAGCGCGAAGAAAAGTCATGCTTCAATAATTCCTTGGTTCCACCATTGGCGAAGTTACCGAGGTCGAAAATGAGATAGCGGTGCGAAAGGGAAAGGAGTTAATAAAACACCTTCTGCACAACCACCAGTCCATTTTACGAGGGTGTATTGTTATTCATTCTCGAGTTTCGCGCACCAGCAAAGGTACCAGCATCATATAGACCGATGTGCCTCTTTAAAACGCTAAGGAAGGCTTTCGAACGGATCGTGAACCGAATACTTACGAAACAAAAAGTCCAGGCGGCAGAGTACGATATTATGAGTGTCTCGAGGGATCTATTGTAGATTAACACTGTAAAACGGAGCGTATAACGGAGTCCCTTTGCTAAAGATGCCACCGGAAATAGACACTGCATCATGCGCTAATGACTCAGGACTGAAATAAAATTGGAGATTAAAACAGATATAACGCTAGACAACACTGGCGGACTGGGCTTATACGCGCTATTTAGAACAGACGCTAAAAAACAGAGCTTATCAAAAAGGGACCCAACTAAAGATCGGACGAGAAATGTGTGGAGAACTTCACATTTAGTAGAAGAGACATTCAATTTTCACGATAAAAAGGGTCAGGTACCTGTCACGATAATATACAAGACGCTTCCTAGAATGCAGTTACTGACAATGATGACAAATTCATTTGCCCCGATCTGGTCAAAAACGAAGAAATCGAAGAGAAGAAGACTAGTTTGCGAAGGGCGCTGGGAGTGCTTAGTTTTGCAATGCTGAAGCATACTGAATACGTTGCGGCAGTTGGTACCTAATAGCCAAAAAATGTGATGTCTGAAAGCGCGACGTGAGATAAGGCAAAACCAAAATTTTAGCTCTGAGAATCCTAGGAGAAAACTCTCAAACGGTAGCAAAATGAAGAGAGACTGCACAACAACATAAGTTAATTAGACTATATCTGAAGAAGGGAACCAACTGGAAAAAAGAATATAGTTGAAGTGATGCACCATTTTTTAGGTCAAGATATTGCGGAACATAATTGATTACAACAGTATGCGCACCGAATAAAAAATGTTCCAAACGATACGTGATTTCTCTGTAATACTGTAGATATCGAAATTTTATCCAAAATTTAGAACGATATGACCAAGGCGAAAAAGACAAGGTCCGAATTAGAAAAATAATTTTTATACAGATATCGTTCGTAAAATATGTGAAGTTAAATCATATTTTATGGGGATAGAACGTATCACATTATTAAATCTCTATTTACTTCATTTGTAACAAAGAAACACTATTAAATGTTGTTAATTATGTATTTTTATTTATTAGAGCTTCCGGTATAGTAAATATTCCTTGCTTTCTTCCAAACTTATGCATTTTGAGACTGACGTACAAACGGTTAGGTAGATTGTCAAATCATGAAAGCTATTTAAATAAGAGCTTTTTGTGTTAGAGTTAACATTTTTAGCCGTTTTGACTTTTGCCCCTTTGGTGTTCCACAGTGTAGTTGTTTAGAACTGATTGTATTTTGTAGTTATATTTTGGATTTAAATTTATTTTGGATTCAGTTTCGTCTACGGTTAGTCGTACTGTACGCGGATGGCGTAAAGTTGTACAACCATTGAGGTCGAATGTTAAAAGTCACAAAATGCGATGTCGAACTGATGCATTGACAACGCTATGCTTATATCCTTTCTACATTGTGCGGTCCCAATTCTAGACTATGTAAAGATTTTAGTTTCTTGATGAACCTAGAACTTGATTTCAACAAACACGTCGCTCAAATGATAAAGTCTGCCGCGCTTGTTTTTCGCACACTTTTTCGTTGCCCTAGCCTCGCATGAGGTTCTGTAAGAGCTTAGGGTTATTTATTGTCTGAAGTCTGAAGGCTATAGGAAGCATTGAGAGAGTGCAGAAGAAATCTTCCTGTTGTTTAGCGGCTGGGTGTAAAAGTGACTGTTCTTTTACATTTGGACCCACATACTATTATTTTTAATGCAGCCAAAATAAAGCTTTCCTGTAAAATCTCAAAATCTGGCAGCGTGTCTGAAAGGCTCCACTTTTCTACCATGCATTGATTGAAGGTAAAGTTGTTTTTCGAACCAGTATTAGAGTTATAAACAAAAGTAAGGATTCAGAAGATGTTGTTTGTTTGTTTGTTTTGTTTGGTTTTGTTACAGAAGATGTTGTTAATGTGTAATAACTCTATTATACTGCAATACGCAGTCGTCATAGTACTGATAACAGCGATATACTGTATCTCGATGTGCGTAAATGTAAATTCCCTTTTTAAGAAAAAAAACAGCATACAACGTCAGTCGGATTAGTAGTATTTTGTGTATGTATGAAATTATATAAGGGTACGTGCTGGATCACGGTCGAGCAGTGTGTCCAGTTCAGACGAAAATTAGGCCTTATACACGAACGTCATTGATTCTTGATTATGCGCCTGAAAAGCAACATTGTTGTTTTCGCTTGAAATGTTTAGTCCGTAAAAAGAAAGTGCTATGCATGTCAATTGCTCCCACCGTTGCCGATTCATTAAATCAGCATTATGTGGTTTTTCCTATTTAATGCCGTTGGAGGGCCCCCATGATTTCTAGTGCCTACTGACGGGCCCTATAAATATGTATTTACGCTTTATATTGAGCGGTTTCTACAACGAGCGGAGTGTGCTTTACTACTCAACATGATACTACGTTTTCCAAACATAGCTTAAAACGGAGATGTTCGTATCAAAGGTATGCATTCCGCCGGTTCGTTTCATCAGTGCTTCCGCTTATTTACGCGGTTCGGTATCCCCTTTCACATATGTATAATCTAAGAAAAAGCACTGCTGTTGTAATCAATGAATTATTTCTCGAAATTTGAGATGATATGGGCTGAACCTAATATCTCAAATACGTTATTGATCCTACATCACATATGAAAAATAAGTAGTCGTTGTTTCATTTTGATGGCAGCTACCGAAACTTAATCGGTCATTTGCCGCAAGATACAGGCCACATAACTGTTTTCGTGTATTGCTGTCGATGTATCGAATCGCTCTGTTCTTTGACGTTACTTTGAAATCCTACATATAATAAATATATATATATATAAGAGACAAAAGTGCCAGGCGTTTACTCAGCAGACGCCCTGTAATTATTCCAACGGTGATTCTACTGCATTGGTTGTCACATAGTCCTGTCGATATTTTATTAGTTCGTGTTGGTGTGTTAACGGACATGGTATTCATACAGAAATTTCTGCAAAATTTCTGCTAATATAGTGTATTTGTCAATGATAAGGTGATCCTACTTACGCCATTCAGTTCCATTTAACGTATGAATGATTATGTATATTCTACATTACCTTTGTGAGTTACGCTTAAATATCCTACATAAATAAAGAGACCGTTTTATATTGTTTTTTAATTTCAGGAACGTTTAACTCTATTTTTTGTTTCAACATGGCTTGTCTGCGCATTATAAAGCGAATATTTTTCATGGTGACATACATCCTTAGTGTGCTTTTTCTCATGTACCTCTACGACCGATATGGATACTTATTTAGGAAGATATGTCCTATATCTGCTCCAGCCGAAACCGAGGGAGCTTTCACATACAAGACTAATGACAAATAGGACATTCTCATCAGTATGATTTGATGCAACCAAAGGTGGTGAATATTAGAAGTGAGAAATCAAAAGCCACTAGATCCATACTATATTATCGTTATGAATACAATTATTAATGTCACTAGTATCGCGACGCATAGGGTATATGCAGGAGCAAATTACCATATACAGTATCGAGAAGAGTATGCGCGTTAAAACCTCACTGACTACGACCAAAAGGCGATTACGTCGTTATATACATACACACACTTTAAACTTGAATTATGCGAATGAACCCTATAATAATATTCCTTCTATCGTTCCGATACTATTAGAGATTGTTTTCTTAATCACTAGACAACAACGTGTACTCCAATAAACAATGTGTCCTTGGGTTTTTTCACCTAAGTGTTACTCCATATTCTCATTTTTAAAGACGTTCTGTAAAACGCGAAGCTAACATCAAAAATGGAAGCAATATTGATAGTGAAGAAGGATATTATAGTTATTAACGAGCATAGCAGTTCCTTTATAGATAACCGTGAAAATGCTATTGCTTTTAAGGCTTTCCTTTAAGGTTTTTCTTAAGTGATGTTGCGCTTTATCTTCAGAAGCTAAGGGCGTCCACCAGAAACACTCCACTTTTTGTTTAGCTGTAACTGAAGAGAATATTTTTGTTAAAACTGAAGTAGTTCCCACGAAATATAGTCTTATACCAGACCAAATTTCTTCCTTTTGTTATAAAAATGTAATACTTTGGGAAATCTATATTCATCCCGTTTGTAATAAGAAATTATGTCAAGTGGGTTTAATTGTAGGCCTGTAGCTCAATAGCGTACTGTGTGTATTATTTTCGATAAGATGGTAGTAAACTCCGTACTTTCGTTTTTATTAACTCAGAGACCCAAATGAACGTCAGCATGGTTTCATTAAAGAAAAGTCTACAACAACACAGTTAGTTGCTATGGTTTACGATTGGAACATTTAGGTTAACGGAACTAGATAAAAGTTCACACACCTCAATTGTTTAGAGTCTTTGATATATCAGAGGACCCAATTAGAAAAATGATCTCTATAGAAATGCCTCTCACGCAATATCTGAAGTATTATAGCTCTTATACTTCACATTTTATGAAGATGGAACGTATCACAATATCAAAATCTATATTTACTCCTCTAACAAAGGGATTAACAAAGAGACCATTGATAAATTACAGAGAGGATTTGTAAGTCATTTACGGCTAGATGTGCAGTTGACTGATCCCATACCTCTGACCCCAAGAATGTGTACCTTAGTTTCAGTCGAATCTCAAAATTGGCCAGGTTCCTACCATAACATCAAGCCGAGCAATATACGGTACATATACAATATAACAATATCTTCTGTCAGCGCTGCCAGAACAGAACAAATACATAACACTTCTTCGTTTCGCGATGCTAAGATGTCAAATGAGTTAACGTATTTTATATATTTTACTGTGGCTAGTAGATATGATAACAAATAATTGGGCTCGGAGACAAGTAGAAAGAAATGGTACATATGCGTCTACATTACTACGATATGTTGTGACTAATTAAAAAGAGTATTTTAATTAGATTAAAAACTAAACTGGCTGCTTTGCATGCATGTATTTTCGCTGGCAGCTGTTTGTAAAGAAAAAAATTCAGTTCGCTAATAATCGAGTGGTGTTCACAATTATTAACTGTTAGTAGTTTTTTAGTGACCGCGCGCTTTGGACTCGTTCCTGCTTATACCATCAGACAAGATGTGCGCAGAATATCCCAGCCAAAGACAAGATATCTCATCTGTGTCCGCTTGTGTCCTATAACCGATATGTCCGAATGAAAATTAGCCTGGGGTAAGAACAGTCCGTTTTCAAAACACAAACGTTATCCGAAATTTCGCATTCTCGAACTAGATCAGCAAAAATGTCTAAAATTAGATTGGCCATGTCCACACCTATACTTAAAATCTATCACAAGTGCTTGTAAATTCAGCCAGACGAATTTTATACATGTATGCCATGCATTATTTAGAGCATATATTATAGATTGTTTGACCCGTTCATGCAATTTTTTTCGTCGTACTTCACAAATAACAGTTATACATGACGCATTAAGTACTTGAAAGTACACCAATAAGTTTAAACACTGGCGACATTGATATGTCATGAGGTTGTTCGAACAGTAGGTATTGAGACTTACCTCCAGAGTTTGAACAGCAAGTGCTTAAAATTGCACAGAAAAGTATTTCAAGCTAGTCACGAAATGCGTAAAATAAATTTGTCATATAATAAAAGTAAGTTTTTTAAATGAATATTTCTAAACACACACACTTTGGAAATATCTCTGGATCTCTTGAACACATTAATTTATCGAGCATTTTGCAGTTGTTTATATACATTTTTATTGAAATATATGTTTCCACTGCCCACCATATTCTAATAAAAATAAGCGAAGTTTTTTACAGTATATACTCCGCCTGGGGGCTTTTCATTTAATAAATCAAAATAAGCTAATAAAAAATTTGTTCAAAAATATTTAGAAATTGGTCTTTTGCCTAATGATTTGGGCAGGTTGGTCTATTGAATAGATCGGAACATTTTGAAGCACAAACAGATAAATGACCAAAACATATTTGTTCTATCTTTAGTTTCCAAATTCTCGTCAGAAAAACTATAATGTTAAATTATTGCTCTTTAGAATTCCCGTTCATACGTGGTTCAAACGAACATAGGGTGTGTCTCGCTACTTAGTGTAGCGAGAGTTAGGGCAGTAGTTGGTACTACTGATGCTCTAAATATCTCGTCTCCTAAAACTGGCCATGAGGTCATCTTTCTAAACGTTTTCTCTGAGATTAAAATGAGTAAAGCTGATAACTGAATCCTTCATCTTGTGCAAAAGAAATCATCAACCAGTCAGATTATCTCTGATAAGTAAGAACGGGACCATCCTATTATTTTGTGCCGCAGGCTCATAAAAACGTGCATTTTAGACAACAGCAGCCGGGAATGCGTTACACACCACTATTAGCAGACCTAGATGAACTATAATACCATATATAGCCTAGAAAAGCTGAAAAAAGTTGGGAAATTTTTTTTTATGTTTTTGGTTTGTGAAAGCGAAATTCTGGTGAGGTTATCTACAAGAAGGTTCAATTGCATACAGATACAAGCATTTAAGAAAATTCGAGACGAGAAATAAACGCGGATTTTAAAATAGTATCTTAGCTATCAAGTGATGACTTGCTAACATAATTTGAACTAATCATTAAATGAACCCTATTTAACAAGAAACAATAACAATTGTTTCTTGTTCTCTAAAAAGAGAACAAGAAACAATTGTTATTGATTTCTAAAGCAGAACCCTTAAGTATTCACCATGTGAGTAATCACTATGTGGGTTATCTCTACTTTTTGGGCTATATTTACTTTTGGCTGAAATGCTCGCTTTAAAGAAACATACCAACTTAAAACTCAAGAAACACATGGGTTATCCAAACAATTTAATGATTTAAAACTCTAATTCGAGTTTTTAATATTCAACGTATAAGGCAACAGAGTATTCAATAGGTCGCCTCTATTATTGTGTTTTTTTATTATACCAATGAACATAAGTACAAAAGGTCTAAAAATTGGTAGATAAAATTGTCACAAACTATGAGCCGTTCGTTGTGTCTCTATGCGTATGTCAAAACCCTGTCACTTAGGGGTTAATAACCTGTTTTTTGCTCGAACAAATAACTGTTGATCATACATTCGATTTTCTGCAAGCTAAGGAGCTTTTCTATGAGAATCAGTGTAGGCCAGTAGACGGCCACTTGACTCTTTTAGATGATATCCCAGGTAAAGGTATGATTAAATTGGGTTAAAGTTAATACCACTGTTAGTGATGCCATAGAGTGTTCCTTTGGAATACGTAGACTCTTTCGGAGGCTATCACCGTTTAGACTACTACACACAACATTAGTACTTTTTCAGAATAATGTGGTCTATTAGCTTTGTATTGAATCAGAAAATTATTTCAGAGGGAGGCAAGTTTAGAAATAGACTGATTCTTTAACAAGCCATTAATAAGAAGCTGAGTGGTGTGGATAACATAACATACTTATATTCGCTAAACCTAAAACCATTTGATGTTGTCTAACAGCTACAACACGAATTGTATGCTAAATAGGTTTATCATATCTTCCGTTGCACCCTTTGAAGATCTTTTGCAGCATTACGGGGACACGGAGACTTGATGCTGACGCTTCGATTACTAAATTAGTACACTACTATTGTCATCTACAAACAACAATATTTCATTGATACAATGTAATAATACCCTAGTTCTACTCGTGGGTCCTAGAATTCCCGGTTAGCCTCAAATTCTTATATTGTTTTCCTATACGGTCTCTACTCCCGCACAATGATTGCTAAATGAGTCTTAATAAATCTTGAACGAGTCCAGTTTAAGTTTTTAAACAGGGTCGCACTTCATTGCGACGTTCTACAATGCAGACTTGTATTTCTCTAATATGCAAAATTGCGTACATCTCAGATAAGTTAAATTTTTTTCACAGATGCATGCAAATTGAAATGTGGCTTTTTACTTTCAAGGCCGCACCTAACAAGCAACCACTTGAGCAAGTCTCCAGCGAAATATAGGTAGGCGTGATAATAGAGCATAGGTTGAAATTAATGTGTCGAGCTCGGTGGCTTGGTGCATTCGTATGCGCCTCACGACCGAGGGAGATGCGTAGGTGCACGGCTTCGGTCCCCGCCGGTGCTCATTTTCATTTATATGGGCTCCGTCTTACGCAGTAATGCAAAAACTGCTACCGTGGACGTTAAATGTTTACTGATGGTCAACCTCAAAAAAAATATAGGTTGAAATTAATGTGACACAAATAGTAGTAGTCTGTGCCTAACTAAAATCTATTGTCTAGCGTAAAAGCTACATCTATTATCAATCCCTTCCATAAATACTTTAAAAAAACATAGCTGAAAGGAGCACAGGGTTAGGCGAGGATCACTGAGTCAGGGCAAAAAATCGTTTAACTAGGAAGTTTTTCTTAAGCTTTTTCTGTTTAGCTTTAAACTGAACAAGCCACATTAGTAGTAGAATTATTAAATCACAGTAACGGCATCAAAAAATAAGTAAAAAAGTGTTATGACCGTTTTTAAGTTTATATTTTCCGTCTACCTTTTATCTATTTAACATCTTTTATCAACCTCACAGCAATAAAAAAACTAAAGTATTATATGAGTTATCGTTTTAAAAAATCACGCTGAAATATTATTTCAGGTCCATACATCATCTAGATATGTATGGCCTTCGTTTATATTACTAAACTATTAGATAGCCCTCAGTAGTTGTATACCCAAAATCAATGAATTTTCACCTTACCTCTTGGACAATTCATATTACACGTCTCCGGACCAAATATAAAAAAGTTTGTAGAACGGAATAGATAACCATAACAGCTGCCTTTGACACTTGTTAACAAAGGCGGTAGCTTATGCCTGCAACGCAGGTAGGATTAACGAATTACAAGATGTCAAATAGAACCACCAACTGTAGCATACCACAATTAATGTGATAGCGTCAACGCTTGCCTATATCAATATAATCCAACTCTGGACACCGCCGCCACTGCTGCTATTGATACCTCATCAGCAGAACACAGGTGCGACGCACAGCGAACGCAAATACGAAAACTAACATATTTTTATTGAGCTGCTTTTCAGCTAGTGAAATAGCTCTCTCTATTATATTTTTTTTATGTCGGCAAGCTCGTTTGTTTACGATAAATAAATTTATCGTAGGAAAACTAACCTTGTACAAGCTTTACAAATTCGAGATTTACAAACACAAAATTGGCGAGTGCTTATTTTTCCAGCCAGCTGCTGCCGAGAAAGAGGCAACTGTTTGTTGTTGTTGTTGTTGTTGTGATTGTCTGATGCTGCTAGGCGCTACTGTGGTTTCGCCGGCTGGTCGTGTGCATTCCGGGCCTCTAACGCTCATTGCTGTAAAACGACAGCGTTGTCATGTCCACGTCAGTGGACCTTATGCGTGTAGTGACATTGGCCATTCTTAGTATTGATTTTGTTCAGCCTGAAACTCACCTGTCTTCCGATACTCTCGGAGTAAGCTATGAGTTCAAACTTCATGTCGATGCTGGTCGAGAGGAGTGTTTTTATCAATATGTTGAGCAGAATGCGTCTGTTTACGTTGCCTTCCAGGTGAGCACTCTTGATGACAGTTGGTCTAGTGAAGTTTTTCCGCAGCTGGGACCACTAGTATACCTCATTTTTTACGCTTTATGTACACTCAGTGTAATTTTTTAGAGTAGCACATGAAGAAAGTAGGCGGATAAAGCTTTAGTTGAACTTCGAGAAGGTAGACATGGACCGATGCAGCATGGATATAGTTGATCAAAACAGCTGAAACTTTTCAGCGAATCTCTAGATCCTGTATTTCAGTTTTGTCTTTTGTAAATATAGTAAAAACTAGTAAAAGATACTAGTGGAACCATGAGTATATGATACGAAAGTGCTTTCTTGAGTTAAGCATAATCCATTTATTATACCATAAGCAGAACTAGTTTCACAGAAATCCCTGAGTATATTCTTTGTTGTTTTATTTTTGTTTATTCAGTTAGTTCAGTGTATCAGATGGTTGAGCCTTCAGCTGCGAAGCCGGAAATCGCGCTAGTTCGAATCCCGGTTGATGACACACGTCGTCAGTTTCTCCTGTAGGTAAATTTTCTGAATAGGTTGGCTTTGATACCAAATATTTTTAGGGCTGACCATCAGCCAACATTTACCGTTCACGGTACCGCTTTTTACATTACCTCGTAAGACGGACCCCGTATATATGAATGTACAACGGCAGGGTCGAACATGCGCCTGTCTTCTCCGCATCCTTACGAGGAGCACGCAAATACGCCAAGCTATTGAGCTCGACTTGCTTTGACACAAAAAAAATTCCTACGCGGATGGTCAACTAGCATAAAAATTATGTAAAATGTTTTAGAACTTACAAATATGTCACAAATATGTTATTTTATAACGGGTGAAAATTGTGTGTTTATATAGTCCCAAAATACACCATTCTGGCTGAAAGGATGGAACTGAGATGTGTTCAAAACGTACTGAGTTCTTCATAGCTTTTTAGAAGAGCTTTTAAAACGTTGTTGCACATAGTCCACAACGAAAATGTATAAATAAAATGGTAGAATCCAGTCTAGAGAACAATGGCCAGTTGAGTAGATAAGTCATGTTCATTTACATCATGAAAGTACACACCAGAAAATTACTAGTTTGCAAGTTGTTGCAAAGCTAGATTTTTCACTTGCATTTTTATTATTCCGTAGTCATAACTAGTTGTCAAAAACACGAAATTCAGACACTAGTAATTTTTGGAAAGAAAAAATATTAATTTATTAAATAATCAAACGGTATTAGATATATACTATATTAAATACATCTAAGATGTAAACTCCGAAAGGCTTAAAAACTAGTTGCAAGATTGTTGGTGATAAAATTTCATATGTATGCATATAAAGTCTCTCAATATAGCACAAAGAAATGTCTCTGGCCGAGCTACCATCGACCTTGCCACCACACCAAGTTTA
This sequence comes from Tropilaelaps mercedesae, assembly GCA_002081605.1. NCBI lineage: Eukaryota > Metazoa > Arthropoda > Arachnida > Mesostigmata > Laelapidae > Tropilaelaps > Tropilaelaps mercedesae. Next base: position 65,238 of record MNPL01010746.1, read on the forward strand.
CGTTCCGTCATTTCTTGTAGATTACAAGCCGATGAAATGTCGATTTGATTCAACAAATAAATACGCTGTAATGTTTGTGAAATGTATGCAATGAGAGAACCAAATAGAAATACTCGAAGAAAATAACTTTTTTGATTCCAGGCCATTTTTATAAAATGCTTTTTGTTGGATAAAGACAGGTATTTTCTATGACTTACGGCTATATATTCGTTGACATGCGCAATATACGTTCTGTCTAAAACGTATATAATGGAAATTCAAATATTGCGCTATTTGCTGGCCATGTATTCCATATTATATTGAAGATAATCAAAACACCAATTTTAGTTCTTGCAACATTGAATGTTTTAGGTGATCCGAGGTGGAGATGGCCATGCGGCATTTTCGGTTGGCGCTCCAACAGGGCATATTCTTCTTCCGTATGAGTGGAAGCCATCGGCGGAGTTCGAAGAGCATGAAGCAGCAGTAACAGGCCATTACCAGTTGTGCATTGACAACAGCTTATCACGTTTCGCAGAAAAACTCGTGTCGATCTACTTTAACTCATTCAGGCGCGATAATTGGAATAATTATATTGCTGAAATCGAAAAGCACGGTCTAGCTGTCAGTAATTTTACGGTAAGAATAGAGCGTAAAATATATAAGGCATGCTATAGTCAAATATCCCGCCGCGCACTTGTGGAAATACTGAATTGTAAATACTTTACCTCCTGACTCGAACCTACTCCTCGTAAGCGATACTTTGACAGTACGCAAGTCAAGTGACATAAAGTATATGAAGGGTGGGATGACAAAGAATTGCTCAAAAACAAGAAACCTCTAGCCATGTTCCACGTTAACCACGAAGATTGAATAATGATGCGTAAGCTCTACTCATACGTAATTGGGTTAGGTAAAATAATTTTCGCCTTCGTTATTACATTATCAGCAATCGAAAAAACAGGTATTTTTTCAAGTTTTGTGACGATACACCGCATGTTTTTGTAAAGCACTAAAGTTTGTCTAAAAAACTGATAATAAGTTTAGGTTGACTAGCGCGACATTTCGGCAGCTCTTCTATTATTTCAAGCGCTCAATCCTATTCTCAAAATTTACTTTTTATTCATTCTAAATTAATGTTTATTCTGTATTTGGAAGGTGATCCACAGATTTGTATTTGAATAACTTACAATCGTGTTTCTTTTATTTTTTCAGAATACGGTGGATGAATTGGAAACTAATCTAAATGAAATGACTAAATATCAGGAGCACACTCGTAACAACCTTGTTGTCGATTGGTATCTTCTCAAAGGCAACAACTCGTGGGTGTTATATTGGTCAATGCTGCAGTGCGCTGTTATCGTTCTGGCTACAGTTGGGCAGGTCTATTTCATTCGAAGTTTCTTCAACAACCCACAAAACTCTAGCGGACGAAACAGATTTCGCATCTAATTAGAGTTACCATAGCAATCAGATATTTACCCTAACTATGATAGAAGAATGTGGTGTGAAAAAATGCCGATACGCTGTAGGCGAATGCGTTGTCAGCTCATCACTAAACCTGTTGAGCATGTGCCAATCGGCAGTTGGTTATTAGCTATCAATATGCTTCTGGGATTGTACCATCGATCAAATAACAAGGGCACCCCGGCTCAGGAAATAATGACAGGTAATCTGTGAACTGGTATACCATCTATTCATTCTTAATCACCTAAAAAAATGGCTGCAAATTTTAGACAGTAGTATTATCTTGGATCTCACGCCAATACTGTGATGCTTCTACCATCGCCCTATCTCCTCACAGCTTTATTAGATTATATTAGAGTCAAGATTATAAAGAAAAATCTAAATAAAATTTCCCAATTACCTTTATTAAAAATCTACTGCATAATTAGTGTTTAGCATTTTTTTACTCAAAGCAGGTGGTCAATATTAAAAAAAAGAACCATTGGCACAAATAGAAATACACGTATCTGTACGTTAATGATTTTTCATAAGACATAGATAAATGGAGTAAAGCAATCATTTCATAAACATGGCCTTTTATGTAATAATACAGTTGGGCGATCTTAGATTCGATCTTAGAGACTTAATTGACACATAAATGGTACCACGAGAATGCCATCAAAATTTACTGATTTATTAATTGTTGGCTTTACCAGATAAGATGGCGCAATCGTAAATTTTAGTCTCTAATTTAGCCATCCAATAGCAATATGGAATACTCGTATCTACAGATCCCGGTATGCTGTTGATCAAGTTTATCCGTTCGTTGAAATTGAAAATGATCGAAATGCAATTCGCGAAAGACTTTGCTTTTGGAGGAATGATTACACTCATGCCATGTGTGAAAATCTCTTACGGTTTTTTTTTATCAAATATTCGCGCATATATACATATAAGCCATAAGGGGCCTATATCGCTGGACCTAATATACGGCCTTGCAATAATATGAAAACATTTCCAACACCTGTTACTTTACCGAAATTAAAAATGTCCTACACGGGAGTTAAAATGCAAATCAAAGCTGTCTTTTATCTCCTAAGTTAATAAAGTGCAATTTGAACGTTGGCCGACCGGTGTAGACCAAACATGCTGTCGATGAGTTACATGCTTGCCAAATTACCACAAAGAGAAGCTATCATTTTAGCAGCTGATGAGTACATGGTTAATGTTATCATTGAGCCTACTGAGAGAATAAGGGAATAGGAGAATGCATTTGAAACCTCGTCGAAGTAGATTTCTGTTTAATTATATTTGAGGCACAGCAGACTGTATCTCACCGTTGTAGATAAATATAATTTGTTAAATAGTTACAACATATGAGCAATGAAAGAATAAACCTATTTTTGTAAAATAAACCACAGCAATCTTTAATTTGGTCTCCCAAGTGTTTTGCGAGTCACAATTGTCATTGTGGCTACGGTATCCAGTAACGAAGAGTAGCGTCAGCAGCATCATGTCAATTCACCAAACAATGGAGGTTTCAAAGAAGGCTCTCGATAGAAATGGCGTACAGTGCCGAAATTGACTCAGAAAATTACAATTGAAAGAAGCAGCCTTTATGAATTTATGAACGTTTATCAAATTAGAGGGCTACAATTGTTGTTTATCATGTTGCGGCATATTGACACAAACGACAGTGTACTTTAAACATGACAAGGTACGCAACTATGCCTTACAGTCAGCGGTGGAGCAGCTGGTCATTTATTATAAATCCGACACAGAGAAGACTTTCGGTGTCACTGCGTTCGATGCTCCTTCCTGCTGATTAGGGAGTACATGCATTACCCTGAATAAACATTCAAAGGAATGCGATGAGCTTTCCAAGTCACCCCGTGGGGAGCGCACGAAATTAGTAGGTTTGCAGGTCCCACACTAACGCTGTCACGACCGCACCGGTGTGCATGTGCATCAGGGGCAACTAAAACCCTCAAAAAAAGGAATAGGACCCTCTCCGTGATGTCGTTACTTTTATTATCATAAGAGCATCAACATGAATCGAGGTGCTAAAATCATAGGACCTTAGTCCGAAAACGAGAGAAAAGAAACTGACTAAGACGAAAGGATAGGGGAAAAGTACGTAAGGATAGGTCACATCAATCTCCGAAATGCAAGGGATGTGTCAAAACAAAGGCAAATATAAAGTAGCACTTGATTTCGGTGCGACATGTATGCCAGAAACACATTTTCTGCAGAATAAGAAGAGAGCAGGTCAAAGAGAATGAAATAGTGCGCAGAATAACTTTGTAGAGCTATAATCGATGTCTAGTCACACTCGAGTTGTAGTTGAATTTGTTCACGTTCACTGTAACGCTAGGGTAATTTGAACGCGCAATTCCGCGTTACGCAATTCCTTGGCGCAGAAATTGACGTCCCTAGCTTCGGGAGAAACATGCAGAGGTTTCTTGTGAGACATGAAAGAAAATTATAGGGAGAAGTATATAAAAATTGAAATTTGCTGAGCAAGCTCAGACATTAATGGCATAGCCGAACGAAGGTATAGGCGAAGTCTTACACGGATTCATCATCACATAAATAAAAGGAGTAAAGCTCTAAAGGTAATCAAAGGTAAGAACGCAAATAATACCTGATAATCGCAAACGGCAAAAAAATCTAACCTAGATAAAATAAAACAATATAATGGAGACCGTTCCCTCTATATTTAAAATATTAGTTTTCGTGGATATTTACCGACTGTAGTACAGGTACCCTGTAATTTTAGCTAGATATCAAGCCAGGAATCTGTGATGATGTGAATCTGTGTGGAACTAAGATGCAGGTTTTATGGCCTTAGGCCTTAAAACTCTCCTTTTCAGCCTCATTTAGCTCATAGCTTATGGCATAATGTAAACTCAAATGTAAACTAGTTTCGTCGTTCGCTGTGGTTACTGTATGTGATTGTATCACGTTCTGTTTAATACTCTATTTTTCATGAGATTACATTGTTATTAGTTTATGCTCTACAGCTATTTTTTACGCCTACTCTATTTAAAACTTTTGAAAACTTTTTCAATTAGATTACGTCTTCACTGCCATGCTTGATAGCTGTCACAACATTTTATTCTTATTCAGCTTTTCTATGTTAGATAGATAATTATATAGATGTCAGATAGTTTCTACGTTAGGTTGATATTCCATTATTAATATTTATGCATTCCGTTGAGCAACAGACATGGCTGCTGAGTGTTGTTTTCACGGTAATTGGTGAAAAAACCGCCTGTTCCTCTTACATTGGATGAAGAACTAGATTTCACTCTTTTAAATTTAAAATTTTATGGAGTCTTCACTATTATTGATACTTTAAACTGCTCTGAATGTCATATACTCCTATGTAAATTATGAATTTTTCCCAAATTCCCATTTTCAATTTTCCCCAAATTGGTTTACTATACCTCTGTGGGGTGAGGATATTCGTAACGGAGTACATCAAATGTTTTAAACCCATCGCGTTGCTTCGCGATGAAAACTAACCAGCATTATTCAAACTCAAAACCCATATTGTTGTATATTAAAACCTTGATTCCATTTACCGTTATAGAATCTATTCGCCATACTCTTCCTCGACGCCTAGTAGCTATCTAACGCTCCTTTCACAGGATTCGACCATTCTCTTCAGCTAGAAGGTCTGCAAAATAGGTCTGTTTGAAAAATCTACAAATATTTATATATTTATTGCGCACTATTTTAGCAAAGAGCATTTGTAGGTTCTAATTTCAATATTCTATTATGTTCGTATAGTGATTACACACTAACTCGGTTATACTTGTTATACCTTTACTGGTGCAATCCATTTATATATATTTTTCTTAATCATAAAACAATCAGTCGCTCTTGGCTATGAAACTAAGTGCCTGAAACAGGTCATGACAAAGGAAGACTAAAGTAAAGGAAGTCCTTAAACTAAGAAAAAATCAGATGTAGGACTGTTATATAATTTACATGGATGTGTTTTTAAGATACAGAAGACTAACTTGAAAAGTGATGTAGAAGTCGGAAGAAATTTAGAACCAAGGGCACAGATAATTGACAATTGACATTCTAAAGTCATTGTTTCAGTCTTGGTTTTCTCTGAGTACGTAGGTAATAGCAACATAAATCGCTTAAGGATGCGTTTTATAAGTTCAATACATATATTTCCCTGGACAGTGTGCGGTACCTAAATATTTTTGTTATTTCACTTTGTTTGCATAAGAACTCCGCGCGTGTTTCAACTTTATTTAACATCTTGCTTCTATTATATTACAAAAGCCTTTGCGAATTGTGTCATCTCACTTTCGCTGTGTCTCTGCCACTTCGACTAACTCTCTAACTCTATTAAAATAGTATAATTTTAATACCCCTCTCTTAACACGCTTTTCACATCCCCATTCTTATTTAGTCAATAATGATGATTATCATCGTCCGATCATTTTCTCTTTGTTGTTATATTTCGTGTTATTGTCATCGTGATACTAATCTTTCATCTATGTTGTTATTTTTGTTTATGTTAATTTACTCATAATATTAACGCACTTGATGCTTCGTTGTTTCTGTATCCCTGTACCACTGTCATCATTACCGTTGCCGACGCTGGGTCTTCCTTCGACAATCCTTGTCTTTTTATTGCTTCCCTTGAACTTTCTCAAATGCTAACTTTGTCGTTCGCTGTAATCCGTCTTGGTAGTTTTATCGCTTTCTGTTTAGTAATTTCATGTGTCGCCATGTTTGGGTTCTATAAGACGATAATGTTGCTTCTCCTATCCCTAGCGCTCAACGATGTTTTTCGCCCACGCTTAGTCTATTTTGTGACTTTGATAACTTTTTTAGTTAGATAACATTGTAATTACAGTAATTGACAGCTGTCGCTGCACTTTCTTTATTTTTATTGAACGTTTTCACGTTGTTACGCCCATAGGACAGTATTACGTTTTCTTTGCTGATGTCAAGCCATCTATTCTTTTTAAGATAATGAGAAGTCTAGTGCCGTTGTGTTATGTCCTCAGCTGTTCTGACTCCTGTGCATTCATGTGTCAATTATGTCGGTAATTGCCAACGCTGATAGTATCCAACAGCTTTTCTTGAATTTTCTCTGTCGAGATGTTAAACTTTGCTCATATTCTAAGCTGTGTTCATACATGGCGGAACACCCGATTAAATGTTTTCCCTCAAAAATCAATTGACAGGATTTCTTCAGCGCCATGGTTGATTATTTAGCAAAAAATAACTTACAGTTGGGCTATCCTTAGGAACCAATCTCATTTTTGGGAAAAGGTCAAAAAAGGTCCGTTCGTCTTGGACACAATATGCATATAATTAAATTGTTCTTATATTTAAATTTTCCCGGTCTTATTTATTTAATTGGTCAAATAATTAAATTAATACGGTATTAGAAGTTAGTTCATAAAACTACTCTGAAAAGTAGCGTTATGCAATTAGACCAGGTTCGTGTATAGTACTGAATACTAATAGCCGGTCTTGGCAAAAATACACTGTTCGACTGTTTAATTTGGTGGTAGATACTGTCCGGTGTTCCGGGGGTGTTACAGAAGTTTTGCGTTAAAAGCTCGAAGATGAAGGACCACCAAAGATCGCAAAGGTTATTAGTACTCAAAGTCTCAATATCTTAACATATTGGCAATCTCGCTCATCAAACATTAGTGATGCTTTTTTGGCCTGGGTTCCCAAATTATTCATTTTGAAATGTGGCACCCTAGGAAACGATGGCGCATGCGAACTTATAATACAATGATGGGAGTTACTTGAAATACCGGCTTTCAGCGTTTGCAGAAGTCTATCAACACGGTGTCTTATACGAGTATTTGGAATTTGGAGTGATATTTAGAGCTCTGTATACCAGTTTTAAAATAAAAGTAATGTACCATTATGCGCATTGATTTTGTGAAGTTATAATGTAATAAAAATCTCACACTAACTATTGGTGGCATAAGGTTTTTGTCGTTTTTTTTTGTTTTTGGAGTTTATTAATGTACAGAATTTTTCACCAATATGCTCCTTTTGACAGGTTACATTCTTGTCTCGACTATTAACTTCAGCCTTATAAGTTACACTGCTCTTACTGTTGCTGATCTTTTTCTGGTTATGAATGTTGTTTTTCGTTTAATGATCTTGCTTCATACATGTGTCCTAGCGAATTTTCTTTGAGTTTGCATAGTTTTGTCCCATTTGCCTATATTACCAAATCTTATAGGTGAACGTATGCTAAACCTTTGTATTTGGTGATATTTGTCTAAGACTCCCAATATATAGGCTTTTATTTGGTGCATCTAGTGTATTATGATTACGACCGCCCTGATCTTCATACTCGAATTGCAAAAGATCAAATTGGTATTTAGTAGCAGTTGATACTGCACGATAACTGCAGTACTGCATGAATTTATTAATTACGATTATCTCATTTCCTTATGGTACTATTGATGTGCAAAAATTCGAATACATAGTTTTATTGTAATGTGCACATCTTGTTGGTTTGCTATTCTAAAGAAAAAGAGGGAGAGAGACCTTGTATGTGTGGGAAATGCTCTAATAGATTGCTTATTTGAGAGGCTGTACTACTTTTTATCGCTAGGCACTATAACAGCTAGCCATAAAAGGATGCCTCTGTGTATAGAGATTTCAGTTCCCCATAGTCATCAAATGCCAAAAAATAGTCTTGAAGGTGCTGTGTTCCGTTACTGGTTGATGGCTGCAAGAAAATCAACTTAGAGTCCAACAACAGACTACTATCAAGAGTTCTGTGAAGAAGGCAAATAATTTTAGGTTATATGTCGACGCTGAAGTCATCGTCGTTCTTCACAAATCATCAATAACGCGTCACATGATGACTACTAACCATATAACGGTATACTCAATTGCTTGATCAATGAACCCGTTACGTAAATATTAATTCCAGACTACCTAGGTTTAATAATCTAATGTTAATAGACTGACATTTTTATTGCCCTTTTGCCTATCGAAGTCACCAGTATTTGCCATTTTTTACTGGTTTACTTCGTGCTAGGCATAGATGTATATTACCTTTATTATTGTGGCCATGTCCGTCCATCTGTTTCTGCTATTACATACATCCTATCCTTCGCTTTACGTGTACTTTAACCTGTACACTTTAATCAACCATGACAAAGGAAAATAAATAAACAATGAAGACGAGTGCTAAGTTCTCCTTTACCGCGATCTATTGACACCGTAAATAAAACTAGTAATACCATTTTATAGCGACATGAGACTTACCGAACATGCGGTATTATGCTAAGGTTCCCGCAAAGGCGGCATTTGAAAGACGATACTATAACAGAGTGACATAAACAACTTGAGAACCCCCAGGCGGAAGAAGGAACTACACATACTCGCATACAACAAGCTCAAACTGCTGCGATACTCCTGCTATAAAGGTAAAATACACCAATACATCCTCCTCGGTCTCTACTATTTAGTAGTACTCTGACGATGTTAGACAATTATTAGCTCATGCGATCAATATAGTGCGCTCCACCATTCAGACATATCTTATTTTTTAATTTCGAAAATTGTAGCCGTTCTGATAAATATTGCAGAAGTTTGCTTTTCCCAGCGGTCAGCCAGTGTATTCATAACTTGTTTTTCGATGTCGTTATCTCGCAATAGCGTCCAGGTCCTTGTATTGTTTTATTATTCTGAATCTGCATCTGTATCTTACCTTAGTACTGAGAGCTACACCACGTCCTTTTGTCACCGAAAACATATATGTACATATATATATATATATATATATATATATATAT